>JALIHJ010000023.1:0-288149 GCA_022984795.1 Fabrea salina | reverse complement strand
CCCTAACACCCCTAACACCCCTAACACCCTAACACCCTAACACCCTAACACCCTAACACCCTAACACCCTAACACCCTAACACCCTAACACACCTAACACCCTAACACCCTAACACCCTAACACCCTAACACCCTAACACCCTAACACCCTAACACCCTAACACCCTAACACCCTAACACCCCTAACACCCTAACACCCTAACACCCTAACACCCTAACACCCCCTAACACCCTAACACCTAACCCCCTAATACTTAAAGTTAGTAATACTCACCAGTAATAAATGAACAGTATAACAATGATTTAAGAATGCGAAAGAAGCAAGTAGTGTTACAGAACCTTAAATCATCATTATATCACTCACCTTTAGTAGTAGAAGGTAGTAGATATAGTAAGAAAAACTGAACAACAACGGCTAGGGTTAATCGAGTGTATAAACCCTAAAAGGAAGTAACACTAAAGAAGAAACTAGTTAATAATAAAGAGTATGCAATATAGATAGAAGTAAACAGTAATATAAAGTGCTAAAAGAGTAAGTAATAAGTATCTAAAAGAGTTAGTTATAGAAGATAAAGAACAACTAGGAGTTAATCACACGGGTTAGTAAGTACTTAGTGAGAAGAAGGTGCTAATACATACAGTGAATAAGTTAACTAAAATAGTAATGGAGTATTGTAAGTTAGTTTATAGATCAAGTATGAGACATAGTTTAAATCAGTAAAGTAAATGAAGTAATTTCTGAGTACTTAGGGTAAGTAACATATGAACAACAGTGTTGGAACTAAGCAATGAATAAGTACATGGAATATGAATGACTTAAAGCATTCAATAGTCTGTGAGTAAACTAGAATGTCTGAATACAGTCTACAAGACTAAGTAGAATGCACAAGTAACAGAAAGGTAGATACAAGGTTGCTCATCACTCAGAATAAACTGGTCACTAAATAAGAGTATTGGTATGTCTGTGAACTAAAGCAAGCACTGGAGTCTTAAGTAATGAGTTGTTAAGTAGTTACTTAGTAGATCACTAAGAGATAACTAAGGCAGTGTCTATTAGATGGTGAGTTCTGAATGTTACTCAGTAGAAGACACTCTAGTCATCAAGAATAATTGGTGATTGAGTGTTTAATTGAAGTAGGATTAAATTGAGTAGTGACATGGGAAGTCTAAACCCTAACAACCTTGAATACTTAGTCACTCAACATAGTTCCTTCTCATGAATATAAGCAGTTTAGAGACTTACAAAAGGAATCAATTAGTCAATGACTACTAAGTAGTAACCTTCAAAGCACTCACTTCAAACTTGACTCTATTAAATACCTCCAAAGAGTTCTTTAGAGTCTTGTTGGTTGATTGCTTTGACAATGCACTTCTTTCAGCAGTCAAGTACTTCACCAGGATTAGTGTTCTTTGGTCTAAGTCTTTAGTTGTCATCAATGTTCAATGAAGTTAATTCAAAGTCTCTTCAGTTGTTCTGAGTATTGAAAGAAAGTATTCAAAACACTTCAAAAGACTGCATTGGGTTGTTTGATTAAGTACTCTTCAAGGGTTTTCTAGAGAACAAAAGTTAAGACTGTGAGTACCTTTAAACGTTATGCACCTTCAAAAATGAAAGTATTCAGTTAAAGTTTAAACTAACATATTTTCTGCACACTATAGATCTTAGTACTTTTAGGCTCAGAAACTCTGGCAACAAAGATCATGATCCTGAAGAAGAACTCACTCAAAATCAAAGAGACTGAAGAAGTAACTACCATAAACAAGTAGTAAAGCATCTAGTTATCTGCATTCTGTCCTTTGAGTTGTGTAATGAATGCATTGCTACTAGACTTATAGGTAGACAAGAACAAAAACTAAATAGTGTGTAATGTCTAATTGGTAACTAGAAACAGAACACACACTAAAGGAATTCCAAGTTAGAGAAGTTTGGTAGATCTAAATGGCCCTTGATCTTAGAGTGAATTTCAAAGGAAGTATTAAGTAACAGTGCAACCTAAAAGACAAACCCAGGTACAGTCAATAATAGACTCCATAAGTACTTAACAGGTTTTCTAATTTTAGATGCTCCAAACAAGTACTTCTGAAGCTAGGATAGAAAGTGGTACTGAACAAAGCACACCATCACAGACTTCTGGTGTATTATTGAGGGTAGGTAAATGAAGACTTTAAATGCAATTCAGTTTTGGATAATCTGAACTCTGTAGAGATGAACTGGGTGTAGCATCCATAAAGTAGAGAACTCAAAATCAAAGCATGACAAAGAAGTTGTTGAGCTTAACAAAGAAGGACTCAGAAGTAACTGAAAAAGAACACTCAATACAACTTAGCGGTTAGCTTAAAGAACTCAAGTTGTGATATGCTACTTAAAGACTGCAGAATCAAACACTTGTTATAGTAATGCTAGTTTTAGTGTTGATTAAATTGACCCAAGTAGTTGTTGCTGAATATCCCTAAATCATTATGCATCAAGACCCAGCAACCAAACAAGTTAATCAATAATTGGATAATTAATAAGATTAGTTATCTTGGTTGATTTAATAATTCTTTTAAGAACTCAGTCACCATACTCTCCAAAAGTAAACCCTCATAGCTGATTCAGAGATTCTTGAGTTGAATGTTATAGACACCCTAACACCCTAACACCCTAACACCCTAACACCCTAACACCACTAACACCCTAACACCCTAACACCCTAACACCCAACCCTAACACCCTAACACCCTAACACCCTAACACCCTAACACCCTAACACCCCTAACACCCCTAACACCCTAACACCCTAACACCCTAACACCCTAACACCCTAACACCCTAACACCCTAACACCCTAACACCCTAACACCCTAACACCCTAACACCCTAACACCCTAACACCCCTAACACCCTAACACCTAACACCCTAACACCCTAACACCCTAACACCCTAACACCCTAACACCCTAACACCCTAACACCCACCCTAACACCCTAACACCCTAACACCCTAACCCACCCCTAACACCCTAACACCCTACACAACACCCCTAACACCCTAACACCCTAACACCCTAACACCCTAACACCCTAACACCAACTAAAACTAGCAATAAACAAGTTAATCAAGAATTAAATTAAGTTAACTGACCATACATTATGAGTATGGCCTGTAGATAGGTCCCAAACTCTCACTGAGTAGTCTCTAGTGCCACCTCCAGACACCAAGTACCAAGTTTTCCACTCGTCAGAAAAGTCAGTTAAGAATTTCACTGAACTCAAAAGCCCCCACTTTAATTTCACATTAAAATGGCTCCCAGGCTCTCCAGGAAATTCACAGACACCTTTTTGCCAATTCCTGGGGTGTTAGTTAACAAACACTTACTAGAAAATGTTATACTTACTTAGAACCAACCAAATCTTCTTGTAGCCTTCTTCCAGTAGACTCGCTCGACCCATCTTAGCCTTCCACTTGAGGTGCGTTTCTTCAAAAGATAACTTGATTTGCTCCTCTTCCTCCATGATCTTCTTCGTCACCTCGTCCGTAAACTTTGCTCTCCCTGGTCCTTTCCACTTCAATAGTCTGCGGTAGGCAAAGACGTTGACAAAGTGCATCATCATGCTCCTCACTTCCTTGAAATCTGGATTCAGCACTTTCTCCGAACTCAAAAACTTGTGCCTCTTCTGCTCTTTACTGCTCATTGATCCAACTTCCGGTAGAATGTCTGATTCAGGGAACCTGTCCATAGCTCTTTCAAAGTCAGGAATCTCGCAAGGCAGTAAGTTTCTAATCTCTCCAGTAGATTCCTTTCCGATATTTCAATACACTCCTTTTTTCCCTTCTTTTCTTCTTTCTCTCCTTGATCTCTTAGCTGGTAGCATCCCTGACATTTTATTAACCCCTTGTCTATTAATTCCCCCACTTTCTCCCTATAAAAGTCCACTAATTTTCATTAGGGAATTTTGGACTCCCTAACACCCCAACCCCCTATATGGCGGTGGGCCTTAAAAAAAAAGGCCCACCCACCCGCCATATAATTGGTCAGTCTTGGAAATGGCCACTGATTCGACACAATTACTATGACCTTCAAGGACCCTAATCACTTCTCCAGTAGTTAGACTCCACACCCTAAGTGTTTTGTCATAACCACAAGAGACAATGAATTGGTCCTTGGTAGAAATGGCCACTGAACTAACATAATTACTATGGCCTTTGAGTACCTGAGTGGTTAGTCCAGAAGCTAGACTCCACACTCTAAGTGTTTTGTCATAACTCCCAGACACAACCCACTCGCCATCACTAGAAATGGCCACAGAGTATACCCAATCACTATGCCCCTTGAGTACTTGGGTTACTTGTCTGGTAGCTAGACTCCACACCCTAATGGTGGAATCAGAACTAGCAGACACTAGTATCCCTTTCTCCAGACACACAGCAACTGATTTGACCCATCCAGTATGGCCTTCAAGCACTCTAGCTTGGCCATCTTCCCAAATCCTTATGGTACTATCTTGACTACCCGATATAGCCATAGGGTGTCTTCTAGAGAGTGCTTGGAGTGGTTGGTCTCTAGTCTCAAGTTGTTGGTGGAGAGTTGTTTCTTGGGACTCAGCAACTTGGTTTTCTAGGGCTTGGAGTTGGTTGATTAGTTGCCCGAAAGTGCATTTGGATCTGATCTGATTGACTTGTTCGATGGTTGAAGCAATGTTGGATTGGGAGTAAAGTAGGTCATTCTTGAGTTGTTTGAGTAGAGCAAGTTGCTCAGAAGTCACTCTCTCAACTTCTGGGACAATGAGAGTCCTTAGTTGGATGACTTCTTTTTTCTGGCGGGAAATCATCCTCAGCACTTCATTCACTTGGTCACTTTGAGCCAGAGGGTTAATAGGGTGACCTTGAGTAAGATGACTGGCAACTATATGCTCACATAAAAGCTCTCCACAGCTACACTTGGAGATAGCTTGGCACTTCGAAGGACAGTTGGCTTGCATTATAAATGGGAGGTGGAAAATGGAAACTTGAGTTTTAGGAAGTAGTTTTAGGGAACAAAGTATGAAGTAATGGCTGAGTACTTGGAAGTTAGGTAAGTAACATGTTAATGAACAACAGAAGCAATGAGTGTGTACACGAAATGATGATGACTTAGAGCATTCAATAATTGGTGAGTAAAGTCTAGAATGTCTACAAGACTAGCTTAAGTAGTAAGAGAGTAGGTAAAAGGTTGTTAGAATAACATTGGTTACTAACTAAGAAGTATTGGTATGTTGGTAAACAAGCACTGAGTCTTAAGTAGTTACTTACAGATCACTAAGATTCAAATAAGCAGTGTCTATTAGATGGTGAGTTCTGAATTAGACCAAGGGTGTTACTCAAGAATAATTGATGATTGAGTGTTTAATTGAAGTAGTGACTAAGTCTAAACTCTAACAACCTGGCCTTTGGTTTCACAGTGATGGCTTTAAGGGATGCTTAAAGGAAATTGGATTGAGTGCTTTGGAGTAACTAAACAGGGTACCTAATACAATATTCGGGAAGTCCAAAAAGCAAGCACTAAGATAACAGCAATCGAATATTAGGTGGAAGTCCAAAGGTTAAAATACATGATAAGAAGTGACAAGAACATTAAAGACTTTAGAAACTTAAGTAGTTAATTGGGTGATTGGCTAAAAAACCATTACCAGAACAGAAAAAGTGTAAGCAATACAAACTTGGAGTTAGAAACAATTGGAAGAAGTCAACAGAACTCTGCAACTAGAATTAAGTCTAGCAATAAACTTACAAATCATTATTAGTCAATCTTTAAACAAGTAGATTAATAACCTAGATTAAGTTAACTGACCATAAATTATCAGTATGGCCTTTTAGTTCTTGAGTTTGTTCACCTGTAGAGAGATCCCAAACTCTCACTGAGTAGTCCGGATAGCCACCTCCAGACACTAAGTACTTGTCGTCACTTAGTAGACTGACTGAAAGTACTCGTCCAGTGTGTCCTTCTAGCACTTGAGTAGTTTCTCCAGAAGCCAGACTCCACACTCTGATGGTTTTATCATCACTTCCTGAGACTACGAACTGCTCGTCACTTGAAATAGCAATTGACCAGACTCTACCACCATGTCCTTGAAGAACTCTAATCAGATCTCCAGAAGTAAGACTCCACACTGTAACAGTGGAGTCATTGCCCCCGGAGACAATGTATTGGTCAGTCTTTGAAATGGCCACTGAATTGACACAACTACTATGACCTTCAAGGACTCTAATCACTTCTCCAGTAATTAGGCTCCACACTCTGAATGTAGTGTTAAAACTAGCAGAGACAATGTATTGGTCATTGCTAGAAATGGCCACTGACCTAACAGTATCACTATGGCCAGTGAGTAGCTGAGTGGTTTTTCCAGAAGCCAGACTCCACACTCTAAGTGTTTCGTCTACACTCCCCGACACAACCCACTCGCCATCACTAGAAATGGCTACAGACCATACCCCACTACTATGCCCCTTGAGTACTTGGGTTACTTGCTCAGTAGCTAGACTCCACACTCGAATGGTAGAATCATTACTAGCAGAGACTAGTATCCCTTTCTTCAGAGACACAGCAACTGAATTGACACTTCCAGTATGGCCTTCAAGAACCTTGGTCTGTCTAAAGCTAGGTTTCCATACTTCGGATTGGAAAGAGGCTTCATAGAATTGCTTATTCACTCTCGCAATTCCAATCAGCTCCTCAGGACTCAAGAACTTAAACACCTCAAGAATAGGTCTTAGATTACCTACTCTTTCGAATGTGAATAGTTTCCTTGGCCCTCTCCAAATCCTGACAGTCTTATCCTGACTTCCACTAACAATCAGCCTAGGTTCCATTTATCAGGCAGTACTAGAAAAGACTAGAATGAGTTCTACCAAACTTTAACTAGTTTATTGGGAGTCCAGTCTTGCTTTGGTTACCAGTTATCAAAGAATTGTTTGTGAATTAATCGGACATAGACAATCAAACACAAGAAGCAATCAAGCATTACATCTGGGAACTAGTGCTTAATACACCTAGAAGTTGGTTAATTGACTCTAGGAACTGAGGGTTTTAAAGTGATTCTTGGACACTCAAGTTGAAAGTGATTTATAAAGGACCAACTTTTCTGTTAGTCCTAGAAACAAGCTTTGCATTGGTAGTAAAGTAATCTTCCTGGAGTTTAGAGTCAATCCTTTTGATAGTTACCAAGCTTAATAAGTGATAAAGGGCCCTTCGGAGTTTGCTGGTAGACTTAAATGGTCTTTTGACCTTAGAGTGGATTTCAAAGGAAAGTATTGAAGCGTAGTTACAACTGGAGAAAAAGCCCAAGGGAACAATCCATAAACAGTGTACTAAAAAGCATCTGAGTCTTCTACTGCGTAAAAAGTCGAAAACCAGATCCAATCAATAATGAACTGCAGTAAACACTGCATAAGCACTAGTTCTCCTGGGTACTTCCTTAGTTTCTAATTGCAGATGGCTCCAAATAAGTACTTCCGAAGCCAGGATAGAAAGTGGTGCTAAACAAAAACACACTATCATAGCTATGACTTGTGGCAGTTGTAGGGACATTATTAAGGTAGGTAAATAAAAATTTCAATCTGAAATATAGGATTCGCTATCCAAATGAAGTAAAGCATACAACTGAAATTAAAGAGAAGATAGTGATGGAATACCTGAAACTTGTGGAAGAAAAGCGTTGGCTCATACAAAGGATGAACTTAGAACAAATTAGAATCATATCAAACACTCTAACAGTGGAAAGATTTCTGAAAGACAAAAAGCTACAGAAGCTAAGTAAAGGTAAACCGATATTTATGTGATTGATCCTAGCATGTAATCTTATTTACCAACTTTTAGATTGTGGTTGAAGCAAGATTAAGAATTTCTTAAGGTATTTAAATGGAATCAGTTTTAGCGGAGCATCTATTCAAGCAATTTGAAACCTTTCGAAAAGAAGTCTTTGAAGATTTAAAAGGTGTATCAGAGTCACGGAAAGCACAGTTGCAAAGTGAATTTGACTCTGAAAAAGTGAATTTGGAGGGACGGTTAGCACAACAAGACAGAGAGATTGAAGAACTAGAGACCCAAATAGAACAGTTGAGAACTAAGGAACTCAGAAACAACTACTGGGCAGAACTAGGAGTTGAAAGTCTTATGAACTCAGACTGCAAGTTCAAAGTGTTCAACTCGTTCAAAGAAATAGCAACTCAAGAGAAAAGGAAGGCCAAAATGAACTACTACGTGATCAACCACTACAAACGGAGTGCTATGAGGAGGGTTTATAGGAACTGGAAAAACGAAATGCTGCAGACCCGAAGGGAAAAGAGACAAGTGCTTACTGAACAGAAAATCAAAGAAGCTGTTGACCAGAAACTTTATGACGCCAACCAAGAACTGGAGTCTTTGAGGAGTATGGTTAGTGAACTTGCGGAGGATTTAAAAACTGAGTCGCAGGCTAGGAGCAAGTTAAAGTACGAGTACAAAAACGCCATGATGAAAGGGATGGGAGCTCTTTACAGTGAGAGTGGCCAGTTTGGCGAGAACTAAGTAATTTTGTTTTGAGTTACATTTAAAATGTGTAGACGAGGACAGTGTGTAAGTAAGTAGTTCCTTGCTTCTTCCCAGTTTGGTTTTTCAACTACACAGTAAAAAGCGTCGTAGCCTCCTGCACCAGGAACACTACTAAAAACAACGTCTTCTAGTTCGTCTAGAGCTTTTAACTCTTCAAAAACTGCGGAAGGGAGTACTTCTTGGCCACTTAAGTTGGATATTTCTTTTAGTTTCCTCTTCAAAGCAAAGGACTCCTGCTTGAGTTGTGCTTTGTTACTTGCAGTTTCAAGGAGTTCTTTGGCTACCTTGATGATTTCAAACACTTGATTGAATAAGAGCTGTGACTCTTGTGGATTCTGAGTTTTCCAGGAAAGCACTCCTCTTACCATGTTTCGGGTGTCAGAACCTTCTCCACCTACACAAAGCACCAACTGGTAGGTATGGTGCAGATTGTAAGGAGTCACTTTGTCCCAGTTGTTTGTTTGGAGTTCTTGCAGAAGTTCTTGGGGTTCTAGTTGCTTTTTTCCTTCAAGGACATCTGCAAAGTACTTGCTTTGTGACCTCTGAAACACCTGTGAACCAAATATAGCACAGGAAATGTCAAAACCACTGCCTATTTTCTTTTGGGCTTTGGCGTTTGCAAGCAGAGCGCAAAAGTGAAGGAGTTCGGGACTCCAGTAGTTGCAGTGCTTCAAAATTGCAGAAGTTAAGGACACTACTAAGGCTGCTGAACTTCCCAGACCTGTTTTTCCACAAGTGTAAAATTCTTCGTCAGCTTGGATCTCAAGGCGGAGTCCTTCTAGAGTAATTCCAAAAGCTCCTAAGCACTGAATAGCTGCTTTTAAGGACTCTTCTACGAAAGAATTAGAGTTGCCTGAAATAAGAGTTCCTGAGTTGTTGTAGCAGGCACTTAACTTGAATCTTGGAGAGTCTACTACAATGAACTGGCTGTGTGAGGCCAGAGTTGTAATCTTAGGAGAACACTCTACTACTACTCCAAAGTACTCAGGAAACAAAACTAAATACCCTCCTAGTAAAAGCACTTTTCCGTGTGCTGATGATTCCATATTCTCTGAAAAGCCAGTTTAATAAATGTTGGAAAAAGTACTGGGTGTTTCAAGTGAAAGCGATAGAGCCCTTAGTCCCGAAAAAATTTTAAACAGTCCAGATAAAACCTCTTCGGCTTTGCCTGGCAACCAAAACCTGGAGGGCAAGGTTCTAGTTAATGCAGGTATAATATCCCAAAAAACCTTGGATAAACTTGAGTCTTCCAAAACATCGGACAAAGCTTTAAGACTTTTAAGGTACATCGAAAGCAGCCAGGAAGATAAAGCTAGAAAACTTGCTTTAAGCTCTGCTTTTATCCAAGAGAACCCAAAGTTTGTTAAGTCCGGAGTGCCTGTGAAAGCTGCAACTTCCCAAGGTTTGGAAACTCTAGTGAATGAGCTGATCCAGAACGGGTATTATAGTTCGCCTAAAATGTTATTTGAAGGAATTTCTCAGTTCAATCATTCTTTAGTCACTAACGTTGTTCAATTCAAAATACACTCTTTGGAATGCATTAACGTCAGCATTTGGTACCTGCTGCACATGGGTTACTACTCTGAAGCCCATAAGTTGTTTGCCGAAAATCCTGATTTAGACGCTTACAGAGGAGTTTTGGAGTCTGAAAACGAAAGTGAAAGAGCAAACTTGTTGAAAAATACAGAAATTGTAAGAGTTTCAATGAAGGAGGCTTTGGGGATTGGAGAAGACTTTGTTGCTTCAGTTTTGGTTAGAGTTAACCCGCTTGCTTTGACCATGGAAATGGTACACATAGCCAAGGACAACCTATGCATTGAGTTTTTAGAGAGGATTTGGACAGGAGACTACCGCTCAGATCAAGTAACAAAAAAGCGTAAAAACTCCAAGATCTGGAAAGTTCTATGCGAAGAACTTGGATGTGATGAACCGAGTCCCATTTTCGAGGCTATAAGTGTTGTGGACTACATCAAAGAACTCTTAACTAAAAAGCATAAAGCTGAAGCAGAGAAAGTGTTGAAGTGGCCTGAAGTGAACCAAGAAGGAGTTGTTTCTACTTTAATTGAACTCCAACAAGAAGACTTAGCAATTGCTTTTTTGGAGAGGACTGAGTCTGTGTCTGAGGAAGAATTTACACTTGCTTTTTCAAGTAAGCTCTACAGCTTGTGCGTAGAAATGCTTGCTTTTGAAGAGCCCGTTTTGTGCTTGAAGAGTCCTCAAGTCCAGGAGCAACTGATTGGCTTACTGAAAAAGGGAGAAACATGCCTCCAAGCTTTGGAAATGCTGAACGCGCTGGAAATGAAGTTTTGGTGCACTGAACTTACAAGTGAACTGTGCTCTATTTTTTCGAAGTTTGTTAAGAAAACCCAGGAAATAGTTGTGTGTCCAGCTCCCTTACTGTACTGTGCTTTGGCAGCTGAGTTCTTAGAGAAGCTTTCAGAAGTCTCACTGGAGCATCAAAACAAGTGCTTGAATACAGCTGGGTTATTCAAGCAACTAGGAGCCAGCATAGAAAACTACATCCAGGAAGAATTGGAACTTAAGTACTTTTTGCTGCAGAAAGACTCTCGGGGTCGTTCTGTTCTAACTATTCTGGCGGAAAACAACTTTTTCGAAATGCTAGAAAACGACGAAATAGGAACTATTGTGAGCAAGATGTGGGCAGGTTCTGAAAAAAATTACCCGATCAAAGAAGCCTCTAGCATTTACAAGTCGTATTCTTCTCCCTCCGGTTCTGAGGAAGCTATGCAGTTTGCAAAACGCACTGATAGAACTAAGTCCTACGTGTTCCAGTATAGCCAATGGAAGCAGTCCTGCAGTTTGAGGTTTTTGCCTTACAGCTTTGCTTGTGTTCTTTTGGTGGTGTTTTACCAAATGCTTATTTATGCAGCTATTTCAGCTAATGCTTTCAACGACTTAACTTCAGACCAAACAACTTTTGGGTACCTTTTGACTTCGGTGGTGCTTATAGGTGGAGTGGCTGTGGAACGTTTGCTGCAGGTTTTGTTTTGTTGGAGAACTAAAGGAGAGTTCCAGGTTGACAGGTGGGTGGTTGTTGATTTGCTTATCTTTCTGGGAATAACAGAGGTGTTTCTGGGACTCACTGAAAGTCTCTCTAGTGACACTGACTTTGTAAAATCAGTTCTGCACTCAATCATAGTTACTTTGATTTGGCTGAGGTTTTGCTCAGTTCTGATAATTACAAAGAGTTTAGGGACGCTTTTGAGGATGATTTACTTGATGATTATTGAAATAAGGTACTTTATAGTGATCTTTTTGTTTTTAGTGGTTGGTTCAAGTGGAATCTTCACTGCAATTCTAAGGGACTCCTCTGGAAATTACACGAACTACAACTTGTCACTTGCAAACCTGTACTCAGGTGCTTTGGGGGGCTTTAGTTTTGAGGTGTTTGACAAAAACAAGTACTTGGGCTGGTCAATGTTTGGGTTTTACATGCTGGTAGCTAATGTGATGTTTTTGAACTTACTGATTGCTTTGCTCAGCAACGTTTACGCTGAGTTGAATTCTAAAGTGGACAGTCAGCACAGAGCAGTGACAGTGTCCTACTACAATAAGTTTTACTGGGACCAGAACTTTGGGTTTCTGTTGTTTTTACCAACTCCTCTTTCGTACTTGGGGTTGTTGTTTTCTCCAGTGGTTCTTTTTGCCAAGAACCCTCAGAAGTGGAACGTTTTGTTGACCAAGTGCTTTTACGTGTTCTATGCAATTCCACAGTTTTGTGTGTTTTTGGTTTACTCCTTGCTGTACTTTCCAGTTCTTTACTTCAAAGGGTTCAAAATCTACTCCAAGTCAGGCAAAAACCAAAAACTACGCAAAGAAGTAAAGATCTTCGACGTGAAAGAAGAAGAAGCCAACCAAGAAACCTTACAAGGGGGGTTCAGCTGGCCAAAAGCTGTTTTGTGGGGGTTCTTAGGGGTTTTTTGGATACTGTTTGCACTTTTCAGAGACTCTTACGACTTCTGGGTGATTGCCTACATAAGTGCCTCCTCTGGAAAGACTGAGAAGTCCTACATGAGTGAGATAGTAGACGACTACTTTGTTGAAACTTTAAAGCGGACACTTAAAGCCATTGAAGCAGAAGAGTTAAGTGTGCAGCAGTTGTTTGACACCTTCGAAATGTTTTACAAGTCCAAAAAAGACGCAAACATAGAGTCAGCTAAGGAGTTCTTGAACAACCTTGCGAACTCAACAAACAACTTAGTTGTGCAGACAGAAAGAGCCAAGAAACTGTGTTTGAAGAAGTCCGAAGGAGCTAAAGAGTCCAAAAAAAGAATTAGGCACATAAACGTTCCTTGGGTGCTCAAAGCACTTAAAAAGTTCAGACAACAAATAGGTTCTTCTTCCTACGCAGTAGAAAACAAACCCCAAGAAGAAACTCCCCAGACCTTCGACATTCAGGAAATTGAAGAAATCGAAGCAGAATTTAAAGACCTAGACTCAAAGTACTCTTCTTTGCTTGAAGAAACTCAACTCATCAAACAGCAAATGGAAAACCAAATCCAAAACATCCTTTCCCGAAGTTCACTCGCAAGTTCTTTGAAGCCTTAGTTACCTTAAACCATACCTTAAGTTCCTGCACAAAAATGTTTCTTCTGTAGTTTCGCCTTCAAACAAGGACTTGTAGACTTTGTCTGATAAGTTGTCTTGGTGCTTTTGCTCAATGCTCAGAGTGTCGATTAGTTTGGGTTTTTTTTGGGGAACAGAAGAACTGTTTTTCTTGGCTTTTCTGTTCTTTAAAAGAGTTTTTTTGAGTTGTTTTTTTTCAGAAGCAGTCATGTCTAAGCTAACTACTTGAGTGATTTCTGAGTCACACACCAAACACCTTTCAGAGGGCATTTGGTTGCGAGCCTTTTCCGACACCAAACAGCCACAGTCCCACATTACAAAGAACTTGTGCACTCCGTTCATCTCTATGTTACTTACAGGACACACCAGTCTGCCCTCTTCGTTTTGTTTGGAGTTGATTTGTTTGAAATCTTTAGGAGAAGCAATGTGCCTGAACGCCTTGGGAAGTGTTTTGTTGAACAAAGCTTCAACTAGGGCTTCTTTGTTGTACAAGTTCCCAAGTTTGCACACTACAGGAGACTTAAGCGGTTCCTGGGTTAAAAAACACAGTTTTCCAGCAGAGGACCTCATTGCGGACCTGTGGGTTTTCTTTTTGGGTTTCTTTTGCAAAACTACTTCGCTTCTTTTAGCAATAGAACCTCCGTCATTTCCCATGTTTGTAAACAAGAGTTATTAAGTTTAAATGATAGCAGGCACTTTATGGCTGATTGGGATCAACACAGCAATATTCAGTGCAGGTGTGTTCTTTTGGAAGAAAGTGTGGGTGCAGAGGTTCGGAATAAGTGTTCCTGAAAGTCCAGAACAACTCTACACAGTCAAAGAGGTTTTTCAAATACTTGCGAAGAAGCTATGGCACATGGACCCTGAGTACTGGATTGGGCACTCTGGAATAGACGGGTACTTGTACATTCTGTTCCAGAAGTACATGGTAGTGCTTCTTTTGGTTTACTCAGTTCTCACAGTAACTGCTTCAGTTCCCATGAACCTCATATCTCCCCAAGAAGATAACTTTTTAACCCGCTCCACACTTCACTCCAACATGCCTTTGTTTTACAGTTGGTACCAAACTGGGATAACCTACTTGTTTTCAGTTGGAGTATTTACTGCTATATATCTTTTGAGGGGGCGCGCGAACCAAGTGCTGAGTTTTAGGGCGAGAAAGAGGAGTCAGGAAAAAGAACACGAGTGGCTTATGCAGCGTACTGTGCACGTCCAAGGACTGGACTTTTCAGATCTCAGTGGAGAAGCCCTAGCAATGCAGTTTGACCAGTTTTTGCGCGAAAGAGGAGGCCATGTGGTAGAAGCTTTGCTTTTCCCTGACTACCAAAAGTTGATTCAACTAGAAGTAGAACGCGACGAAGCAATTCTTATGTACAAGTTGCTTGAAAACCCACCCCCTTCAATAAAGTGTGCTCCTCGTTCTATGCTGACTCAAGACTACTACGAAAGGAGACTTAGGGAAATTGAACAGGAAACTGACCAAGTTACCCTTGCACCTAACTGGAACTCAGGCCACGCAGTAGTAGTACTTAACTCTTTGGAGTCTCTGGACAAAGTTATTTACCACTACCGGCCTAGCATTCTAAAGTCATTCAAACTGGGAATAACTAACATTGCTGTAAAGTGGACTCAGTTCAGGTCGCGGGCAATCAGCACAACCTTTGAAAGGTTTGAAGACAACAGGGAAGCTGCTCACACCAACATTGTCGTTTCGCAGTCTAAGGACCCCATTGACATTGTTTGGGCGAACTTAGGAGGCACTCGGGGGTTTTACTACTTCCGCAGACTAGGAGTTCTTACTTTGGCTACTTTGGTGATTCTTTTCTTGTCTACGCCTGCTTCTCTTTTGGCCCAAATCAAGTCTGCTGTGGGAGTTTTGGAAATAAACTGGGTGGAAAACTTGCCCCAGCCCATATACAAGTTCATTCAGGCTTACTTGCCTTCTTTTTTCATAGTGCTTCTCAACCAAATTTTGCTGGTGTTAATCGACATTTCGGCTTACATGGAAAAACACTTCAGCCACAGCGACTGCCAGTCTTCGATTCTCCACAAAGCAGTTATTTACCTCAGTCTCAACATGCTTATAATTCCTGGCATTACTTTGGCTGCAAGTGAGTCACTAGTGAAGATTCTCCGCGAAAGGGAGTTTTTGCTTGCCGACATTTTAGGGGAAATACACTTAGCAGACTCGGGGGCTTTTTTTGTGAACTTGCTGTTGCAGAAGGCGTGTTTTTCGTCTATGTTTTACTTGTTGAGGGGACCTGACATCGTTTCTAACTACTGCTCGGTGTGGCTGGCATACCACTTTAGAAAGGACCTGAATTCACACGACAAGTGGCGCAGGAAAGAAAACCAGATTTTCCAGTACGGCTACTTCTATGCTTTGATGCTGACTAGTTTTGGAATAATAATGACCTTCTGCACAACTATACCCCTTGTGATTCCAGCAGGGCTGGTTTTCTTTGTGGCCAAGTGGTGGGTGGACTCTGTGAACATTTTGACTGCCCACGGCTGCGAACTTGAGAGTGACGGAAGACTGCTTAGGATAGCTTGCAACTATGTATACATTTTTGTTTTGTTTTACCAAGTGTCAATTATAGGCTGCTTTGCAATAGCTAACATGAGGTTCCAGGCCTTTTTGGTGTTTGTGTTGTTTTTAGGAAGTATTTTTTATTGTTTGAACAACTCTTGGCACGTGTACGACTTAAAAAGTTCCGACGAAGACTACTTTGCTTCACTCAACGAAATGTCCCAAGAAACTCTTACACAGTGGCGCAAAAGGTACACTCACCCCTTAGCTTTAGCTTTAAATGTTCATTGATAATAAAGATGAGTAGTGAAGGCAGGCCGGAAAAGGACGCTAGGTCTAACATCACAAACAACTTGTTTTACCCCGAAAACCAACTCCACAAACTAGAAGACTCAGTTGACTATGCTTCTAGTAGAAATCAGGGCTGGGTGTGGGGAGTGTTTTTGCCCTGTCTTCAAAACATCATTGGAATTATACTATTTGTGAGACTTCCCTGGATAACTGGTCTTGCAGGAGTGGGGTACGCACTTGCAATTCTGGCAGTTTGCAAACTCACAACTATTTTGACAGCACTCAGCATGAGTGCAATTGCAACTAATGGCAAAATTCCAGCTGGAGGACCTTATTTCATGATTGCTAGGGCCTTAGGTCCTAGTTTTGGGGGGTCGGTCGGAATTCTTTACTACTTGGGACTGACTTTTGCAGTGGGCATGTACGTGCTGGGAGCAGTTGAGGTTTTCATCAGTGCCACTGACTATGAAGCTGTGGGGTTTGGAGCAGATGTGAGGATCCTGAGTTTAGTGATGATAGTCTTTCTGTGGGTAATCAACTTAGTGGGTCTTAAGCAAGTAAACAGACTGGGAGTGGTGTTTTTGGTAGCAATGCTTTTTTCGATCTTGAGCATATACTTAGGAATCTTCACAGCAAAGTCCAGGTCCCTTCCAAGTGCCATACCTGGTTTGGACTCTTCGAACTTAAGCGAAAACTTCAGCAGCGAGTTTTCATCAGAAGTGGGGTTCCATGTGCTTTTGGCAATCTTTTACCCTGCCTGCACAGGAATCATGTCAGGGTCGAACCGTTCAGGAGAACTCAAGAACCCTTCTATGTCCATTCCGAGAGGCACTTTGGCAGCAGTGTTTACAACTATTATCATATACATTACTTGCATATTCTTGTTTGGAGCTGTGGCAGACCGTGAAGAACTTATAGAAAACGTTACGTTTGTTTCAAGAGTTTCCTGGCCAGTTCCAGCTTTGGTAACTTTAGGCATAATTTTCAGCACTCTCGGAGCTGCTTTGCAGTCACTTGCAAGTGCACCTAGAATTCTAGTTGCTATAGCTAACGACGACTTACTTCCTATAAGGAGCTGCGCAGACATGCAATTTGCACTGCACGTAACAACGGCTTTTAGTATTTTGACAGTGGTTATGGGGAGTTTGGACTCAGTGGCCCCAGTGATCACTATGTTCTTCTTGCTGTTTTATGGCTTTGTGAACGTAGCTTGTTGTTTGCTGTCGATACTTGGGAACCCTAGTTGGAGACCTACCTGGCCTTACTTCCACTGGAGCACTGCACTTGTTGGGAGTGTTTTGTGCTTTACCATAATGCTTTACATAAGTTGGTGGGCAGCCAGTGTGTCCTTTATCATGGCAGGAGTGCTTTACTGCTACATAGACATGAAAGCCCAGGCTAAAAACTGGGGAGACGGACTCACAGGCTTGAAACAAGAAAGAGCCAAAAAAGCTTTGTTAGGAGTTGACCCTCGGAAAGTAGACCATGTAATGAACTGGAAACCCCAGTTGCTCGTTTTAGGGTTTTTGGACGAAAATGACACTCCAAAAGACCCTGGACTAGTGGCGATGGTAGAACAGCTTAAAAAAGGCAACGGACTTACTATTTTTGGAGTCTGCAAAGTAGGGGAGGAAACCAAGGAGAACTTCAGAAGTGCAAAGGAGTGTAGAAACAACCTGCACAACTACTTCAAAAGCAAGCGGAAAGAAATATTCTGCAAAGTTGTTCTCTCAAAAACCATAAGAAGGGGAATGAAGAACTTAATTCAAACTGCAGGGCTGGGGGGTCTTGAACCCAACACCTGTATGGTGTCTTGGCCCAGCAACTGGAGGTCAGAACCCTTGCAAGCCAAAAGGTTTTGCAAGTTAATTGAGTACTCCACTAACTCTGAACTGGCAGTTTTGTGCTTGAAGCCTGTGGACAACTTTGAACTCTCAGAACCCTTAGGAGGAAGCATTGACATTTGGTGGTTCTTTTACGATGGAGGGCTTATGTGCTTGCTAGCTTACTTATTGGGCAAGCACAGAGTTTGGAGGAACTGCAAAGTTAGGATTTTCTACATTACCACCAGTGAGGACCCTGACCTCCACAACAGCATTTACCAGAAAATTCAAGACTGGGTAGTGAACAACAGAATGTTTTCCAAGGTTGAAAGTCAAGTGGTAGTGATTCCTCCAGAAGCCATCATGGTCACTAAGAGCCAGTTAAAGGAGCAGGAGTCCAGGAACTCAATAGTGCGGAGCTACAAAGAAAGAACCCCTATGATGATTCTGAACGAAATCGAAGAAACCCAGTTGAGGATTGCAAAGGATGCAATTCACAGAGAAGGGTCAGTTAGTTGCGACGACCAAGGAATGCACCTCAACAAAAAAATCATGGAGCATTCCGAGTATGCTGACTTAATTATTACTGGGTTGCCTGGGAACTGGAAAGACCAAAGCCCTGACGACTACTTGGCGTTTTGCGAAAACATGACAAAGGGACTCTCAAGAGTACTGTTTGTAAAGGGAACTGAGAACTCTGTAGTCACTAATAACTAAGTAAGCTTAATAATGGAACCGCTTAAAGACCCACTTTGCGACAGAACGGTAGTTGAACTTAAACCCCCTCCACATCTTCCTTTAAGTAGCGAACTTTTGTTTGACTCTAAGGACCTCCCCAACATAGAAGTTCTGAAGCACCACTTTCACTCTGAAGGCAGAGTCAGCAAAACTGATGCCTTGAAAATAATTGAGAAAGCAACAAGGATCTTTAGGTCAGAACAAAACCTAGTTCACTTAACTGAACCGGTGACTATAGTGGGGGATATACACGGACAGTACTACGACTTAGTGAACCTTTTGGAGATTGGAGGTGATGTTTCAAACAGAAAGTACTTGTTTTTAGGAGACTACGTAGATAGGGGCTCTTTTTCTTTAGAGTGTATTTTGCTGCTGTACGCTATAAAGATTAACTACCCTAAAAAAGTGGTTATGATTAGGGGCAACCACGAGTGCAGGCAACTAACTTCTTTCTTTAACTTCAGGGCTGAGTGTTTGAACAAGCAGGACATCGAAGTGTACGACCTTTTGATGGAAAGCTTTGACTGGCTTCCTTTAGCATGTGTAGTAAACGGAAAGTTCCTGGCAATTCACGGAGGGATTTCTCCCCACTTGAAAAGTCTCCAAGACATAAACAGCATAGGCAGACACAAAGAGCCTCCTCGGAATGGTTTGTTTTGCGACTTGCTGTGGTCGGACCCAGTGGACCACGAAAGAGGCCTTGCAGAAAAACGCTTCCGAGTTAATAAAGTTCGGGGTTGCAGTTGCAACTACGGAGTGGAGGAAACTAGCAATTTTCTGGAAGAAAACAACATGCTTTGTATTCTCAGAGCTCACGAAGCCCAGTTAGAAGGTTACAAAATGCATAGCTGGAACGGGGCTTCTGAGTTTCCCACAGTGATAACTCTGTTTTCGGCACCGAACTACTGTGACGTGTACAATAACAAAGGAGCCATAATCAAACTAGAAAACAACAAAATGAACATCCACCAGTACAACTACACCCAACACCCCTACATACTGCCTAACTTCATGGACATCTTTTCCTGGAGCATTCCTTTTGTGATAGAAAAAGTACTTGAAATGGTGTACAGACTAATCAAGCCTTCGAAGAACGAAAAAATTAAACTAGACAGTACTTTTTCAAGCAGAAAAGAAGAACTGGAAAAAACAGTGAGAAGCGCCAAAATGGAAAAACTCAGGAACAAAGTGATTGCAGTGTCGAAAATGATTAAGATGTTCAGACTACTCAGAGAAGAAGAACAAATGATACTTGAACTCAAGGGACTCTGCCCTGACAACAAAATTCCAAGAGGTCTGTTGCAAGAAGGCAGGAAAGCAATCACTACCAAACTAGAAGCTTTCAACAAAGCTAAGGAGTGGGATATTGTCAACGAAAAGCGCCCTGAAATGTCCTTTTAGTGTTAGAATATTCAGAAGTAATAATTTAAATGAAATTATCCGAAGAGCAAATTACAAACGCAAAAACGATTTTCACCCAGTTTGACAAAGACGGCACTGGGAGAATAGACAGGTTCGAACTAAGAGTGGTTTTGGAGCGTAAGAATTATGTAGAACTGGGGCAACAGCCGTCTGAAGAAGAACTGTTTTCGATGATTAACGAAGTAGATGAACAAAACACAGGTAAAATCGAGTTTTATGAGTTTTTGAGGGTCTACGAACAACACCAAAACAAAACTGGAAAAAGCGACGAACAAGACATGAGTAATGCATAGCTAGTTGACGCCTTCGTGGCTATGGGGGGAAATGCTGATAAAAGTGGAAGCATCGACACTGAGAAACTAATCAATGTCATCAGGAACCAGTTCGAAATGACTATAGACATTGAAAGACTCATTGAAGAGATTGACGAAGATAACTCTCATTCAATTGAGTACGACGAGTTCAAGCAACTACTTAGTTAACTTAAGTCAGCATTTAATTGAAATTGTCTGAAAAACTTCTTAAATGATTCATGGGCTTATACTGTGAACTGGGTCTTTTGGAATCTTCCTGAGACTTTTTGGGTTTGATTGAGGAGTTGGTTCGCTTTAGGTTGGTGAGGGCTGATTCAAGGTTTTTTTTGGCGGAAAAGTCTTGGAGGCTTCCCACGTGGCGTTTGTTAGTAGCTTTGTACTGTGCTCGTTTGATTTCAAGTTTGGACCTTGAACTGGCTTTTAAGTTGGACTTTTCGTGTCTTAGATTGAGTAACTGTTTGTTGACTCTGTTGAAGACTTTGCGCAGGGAGTCGCATTCCTTGTTCTTTTCTTCAAGCATAGTTTTTAACTTAGAGTAGTCTTCAGTCCGCTTAGACTTAAGTTTTGGTTTTTGTTTGGTGCCCGGGGACTCTCTGTTTGTGTTGATTCGGTAGTCTTCTTGGTTGAAGTCTCCACAACTCTTGAGTCTGGAGGTCACTCTTTTGGAGGGGCTTTTCTTTTTGGTGAGTTGCGAGATTTGGTTTTCTTTTTCAGTAAGTTGGGTTTCCAGTTTTTTTATTTCGGCTTCGTAGCTTTTAGCTGTTTTTTCAGCCCTGTCGAGTTTTTCCTGGAACCCCTCGATGTAGATTTTGAGTTCTTGTTCGAACCTAATGTGGGTTCTGACTTCTCCTTCGAGTTTTTGCAAGTAGGTTTCTAGTTTTTCTGCCCTTTCAACTAGTTCTTGCTTTTCAGTGTTTTTGACTCCTTGTTTGAACTTAAGTAAGTCTGTTAGTAGGTCCCGCATGTTTTCGTAGACTTCTTCTGGGTCGAGTTCTTCTAGGGTTTGGAGTTCTTCTAAAGTTGCTTCTTCTTTTTCGAGTTGGCAGTTTTTAATGAAAGATTGTTTAAATAAAGCAATGAAGGACCTGAGAATTGGGTCTTGGTTTGTTTCCATTTATGAGAAACAATTAACGAAATATTTAAATCCAGCTTAGTTGCCAGGGTGTTCAGTGTAATAAAATTAAATGTCCAAAAAGAGCCCTAAAATGGATTCTAAACTAAAAAGATCTGAGACTTACACTAAAAGACGACCCACTATTCCCAGCGACTTTGCAGAACAAGTGATAAATTTGGAGATGGAACTGGACCTCCACAAAAACATTGAAACTCTCAAACAACTGCTAGAACTGTACTCAGTAAGTGCCACTTAGCAAGCCATAGAGTACTACGAGTCCATAGGGGACTCTAAGTATGCCTACTACCGAGACCGCACAATAAAACTTCTACAAAAGGAAGACAGCCTGCTTGCCGCTAGCACTCCTTCGAAAAAGACAAACAAAAGGTCGCAGTCCTCCAACTTCGAAAAAAACACTCTTAACCAAGAAAGAAAAGCCGACCACATTCTGAGGAACCAATACATGCGTGCAAGCCAAAACTCCCGCAAGATTCAAATGAACTTGGCAAGTCAAAACGAAACTATTGGAAAAAGACTTGAAAAAAGAAAAGAACGCAACAGCAGTTTGAACTCCAAGAGCCAACTCTCTAAGTCCTTCGGACACTCGCGGAAGAGTTTCAACTTCTCGATTTCAAACGAAACAGAAGAAAGTGACGTCTCAGCAGGAGGCAGGAAGTCCACTGACTACGAAAGAGAACTAGAACAAGTCATGGAAAAGTACGTACTGGAAAAACTAGAAGCCAGGAACGGTGTAAAGCGCAAGTACCAAGAAGAAATCAACACCCTCAAAGAAAGTTTTGGCGAAGAGGAGTTCAAGTACATGCAGCGAGAAATGCAAAAGAACATGGAAAAAGAAATCAGGCAGGTAGAAGAGTCTATAGACCTCCAGAGAAAAGAAGCTATCCAGCAACTCAGACAGTCCAGGCATTAACTTATTTTAATGTAGACAAGCACTGCAGTACCAAGGTTCTGCTTCGTCAAGTATCACCACACAGTCTGGGTGGAATATTTCTTCACACCCCTCACACACCACGTGGATGTCGTCTGGATTAAAAATTGACTTGCATATACAAATTTTTTTCCACTCACTAAAAGGAGGTCTGATTTTCTTGTTTTTGGTGACAGTTGCACGTGTGAAGTAGGAGTTGTCGTCAGCGATTTCCCGGTTGTGGTACTCGTCAAACTCCATCAGTTTTATCTTCCCGCAAACGTCCTGAGCAGCTATAACATCGTAAGACTCGGTGTCAAAAAGTTCTCCCTGGCTGAAAAAAGGCTTAGGCTCGAAGATTTCTGTGGGCTTGACTAGCCACCTCACTCTGATTTTGGGGTTATTTAGGTTGTCTGACCATATCTTTAGGATGGTTCCGAAGCTAAGCATCCTTTCTGATATTTTGACTTCAACAGTGTCTCCGATTTCGTAAGTTTCTTGGTCTATTTTGAGTTTGGAGTACTCCTTCTGGACTCCGTTCCGAGCTCTTTTTTGGGCTTTCATAATACTTATAATAATACCATTTAAGCGACTAGTTAAAGCACTTACTGCAGTAAAATAGTTTATGCTGGTCAATGACTCCAACGCAGTGCACATGGAACAAACCATTGCAGTCTTCACACACAAAGTACAGGTGGTCGGGGTTCAGTATGTTTTTGCAGTAACACACTCTTTTCCACTCTATGTAAGGAGGGTCCAGCACTCTTTCTTTGTGTCTGTAAACGGCTCTGCAGAAGTAGATGTCCTCCTCAATTTCGTCCAGTTGGTGGTAGTCCTCCAAAGACTTCACTGTTATCTTGCCATAAATAGACTGCACCCAAATGTCCTGTTCCAAGTCTGAGTCAAAGAGTTCTCCTTGGGAAATAAAGTCCTCCAAGGGCCGAAGTACATCTTTGGGTTTGAAAAACCACCTCACTCTTACAAAAGCTTCGCTTTCCCCAGGCTTTTTCCAAAACTTCAGCACTGTTCCGTACGAGTCTTCGTCATGCTCTTCTTTAATTCGGACAGTATCTCCCAAGTTATAGATCACGTCATTCAAACGCAGTACTTTGAAAGTAACTCTGGTTGTGGATTGCTTCTTGGCAGCTTTTCTCATAAATTACAGCCCCCTTCCAATTTAACACCAATTTACTTAACTACTGAAGAGCTTAGCCACTGACTCGTAGATGTATGTGGGTTTGAAGTCAAACATCTGAAGGTCTTCTTCTTTGCTTGCTCCAGTCAGCACCAGGGCAGTGTCTATTCCAGCTTTAGTTCCAAACAAAATGTCAGTGTCTATTCTGTCTCCCACCATAAGGCACCTGCTTTTGTCTAGTTCCCAGTCTTCGACCACTAAGTCTATCATGAAGCTATTGGGCTTCCCTACTACTTCGGCTTTCTGCTCAGAAGCAGCTTCTAGGAAGGCTAAAATAGCTCCTGATCCTGGCATGTTCCCGTTTTTGAGCACAAAGTAGGAGTCTGTGCAGGCAGCTAGGAACTTTTTGCCCATTTGGATTAGTCCACATGCGTAGCACCCACTTAAGTAGTTAAACTGCATGTCTGAGCCAGTAACTACGGCGTCTATGCTAGAGTCTACTTCTATGTTTTGGAGTTCTGAGAAACAACTCAGTCTGACTTTAGGAAGGTCGGACTCCTTCACTACTTGGAAGCCTTCTTTTTGGAGTTCTTCCTTGAAACCTTCCATTCCAATCAAGAACAATTTAGAAACTTCTGGGTAGTGCTTTTTGAGGTACTTGGGAACTGCCATGCTGGTTGAGTAGAGCTGATTGGGGTTGGCTTGGAATCCCAAGTCTGATAGTTTTTGGCTAAACTCAGTCCTTGTTTTACTAGAGTTGTTTGTGATGAAGAAGATCTTTTTTCCTTGACTTTTTAGTAAGTTAAGTGTTTCAATGCTTCCAGGAACAGGGTCGTTGCCTCTCCAAATGACTCCGTCGCAGTCAAACAAAAAGGCATCGTACTTTTCCATTTATCTAGATTATGCAGCAGTGCTTCTTAGGCAGTTGCTTTGAGTAGCTGCTTAGTTGCTTTTGGAACCCAAAGTTAGGGTGTGTGTCAGGGTGCAGCTTTTTAACAAACTTAAAGGCCTTTTTAAAGGAGTAACCTAACTTTTTCATAACAAAAGCCACTACAATGGAAGCACTTCTAGAAGCACCCATTCTGCAGTGCACAAAAACAGTGCCTCCTCCCGAAATACTTGCTTCCAAGAACTCAAAACTTTCTTGGAAGTAGTTTAGAATCTGGAAGTCAATAGTGTCTTCGAGAGGAAGGACTTTGTACTCAAAGTGTTCTGGAAAGCAAACTTGGCAGTCATCTGCACAAACTAGTACGTGGGTGATTCCTTTTCCTTTCAAGAACTGAAGGTCTTTGGAAGCTACTGCGTTGCCTAAGTACAACTGGTTTAGGATTTTACTGCAGGTGTGTAGCATTTAACTTACATATTAAATTAGACCACTGCACAGGGTTTTCCAGAAGCTTCTTCGTGGACTTCTGTGACAATTTCTCTGAGCACCTGGAGTTCCTTTTTAATTGAACTCACAACTTCAAAAACTTCTTTAGAGTCGTTTTCCGAGATGGGTCCAGGTCCCAGTATGAACCCAAGGTTGACGTTTTCTCCTTTGTAGATAGAGTCAATCAAGGACTTTGTGATTGAGATTTCCTTTTGTATAATAGCTAGGTCCCTTAAGTTCTCTCTTTTTTGTTTAGGAGTTGGCTGCAGCTGGATGTTTTGCTCAGCTAGAATCTGTCTTTTGAGGTTTTGGTTTTCTCTGAGTAGGCTTTGCTGGGTGCTTTCTAAGTAGTTGAGTTTTTCTTGCATTTCTTGGACTTTAGGCCGGGGAATGTAGTGTTTTTGGAGTTCTGCTAGTTTGAGTTGGTTGTTGGAGTACTGGGCTTGGAGGTCCAGTTGTTCTTCCTGGAGTTGTTGTTTGGAAGTAGGGGGTGTTTCTGTCTCTTCCAACTCTTTCTTCAAAAGCTGGATTTCGGCTTCTAAGTTCTTTCGGGTTTCAGAGTGTTTTTGGTAAGTTGAAATCAGTGGAGACAGTTCTTCTTGTTTTTTGCGTTCGCACTCGTAGAGTTTAGACTTGAGTTCGTCTACTTCCTTGGAAACTTGGAAGAGTTGTTTCTTTTTTTCGGACTGTTTGGCTTTTTCTTCTAAAAAGCGGTGAATGCTGAACTCGTTGCACCGACTAGAATTCTCTTTAGACCTGTGCTTGGGAGGTCTGTGTTTGTCAGAGGGAACTCTTGACTCCAAAACTCCTGAAATGTTAAGGGTGTCTCCTTTGAGCACCCGAGTGTAGGAAGTGTTTATTTTGGAGTGATTCGTTGGAGTAGTACTTGGAGTGGCACTTGGGGTGGCACTGCTGGGGCGAGGGCGGAAAGTAGGTGCAGGTGAAGGATTAGGGCTTTTGTACTTTCTTTCTAATTTGTATTTTAAGTTAGGGGGGATGTTGAAGCTTGTGGTGGTTTCTGGCCGAGTGCTGGTGCTTGGTTTGGACATTTTAAATTAATTCGAATGCTTTATAATTAGACATGGACTGTAGTGGTTTGTTGAATTTAAGTGACTCGGAGGAGGAAAACACGTATGTTGAGAACGACCCCTCCAAATTTGAGCTGGGGACTTACTTAACTAAGAGTCAAGTATGGGCTTTTCTGGAGTACTGCAACAAGTCGGAGTTTGACTTAGGCTTGCTAAAAAAGTTTAGGGAGTTCTGTAACAAGCACCACAAGCACATAACTGAGGACTGGAGTTTGCTTAAGCTTTACTTTAGTGTTTTGGAGCTACTGAGAAGCAACTTGAAAAACGTTCTAAAAGAGTGCAGAAACTCCGAAAACATCTTAATGGAAATATTTGGAGAAGTTAACTACAGGGCACGGACTGCCAACCACAAAAGCTCTGCAGCTAGTTTAAGGAAAGTTTGGCAGGAGTTGAAACTGCAAAGTGCTATTTCTGAACTTGAGGGGATTCTTGAAGCCAAACAAAAAACTAGGCCAAGGTTTGGAAAGAAAAACCAAAAGAAGCAAATTAAAAGAATTAGCTCTCAGATGAGCCGCATTAGCTTAGAGGACGCTAACTTACCTTTTAAAAGGGAAAGTAGTGTTCCAAACCCAAAACCTAGTCAAAAAGCCATAAAAGTAGACCAAGAAGTAAACCAACTAGCTTTTAACTTAGAGTCTACATACCTAGACTCCAGAGATTTAGAAACTTACTCTCCAGAACTCAAACATTTAAGTTTTGAGTCAATTACTCTTTACAACCCTGCAATGAAACTAGCACTTGAGCCAGCAATGTTAGAGACTCCTAGAGTAATTACTCCAAAGTACTCTGAGTGGCCAGTAAAGTTCAACTTAGTTTTGGACTTAGACAACACTCTAGTCCAAGCAGTAGAGTCCTGCAACGACCAAGACATTACCAGACCCAACCTAGATAAAACCCTCATTACCATCGAAAACCAAAGGTACGTAATTTATCTTCGGTACGGACTCTATGAGTTCCTGGAAAAAGTCAATGAGTTCTGCAATATTTATGTGTACACTCATGGAACTAAAGTATACGCACATAAGATACTGCAAGCCATTGACCCCCAAAAAAGGTACTTCAGAGGGTACAAGGCACGTGAAAACGACTTTGAAAGATTCAAAGACCTAGAACTGCTTGAAATTGAGCTAGAAACACCTCTAGACAGAAGACTGACTTTAATCATAGACGACCAACTCAGAGTTTGGGAAAAGAGCCAAGACTACCCTTTAGTAATTCCCTCACTCATGTTTGAGCCCAGTAAAAAGTCATTAACTGCTATGAAAGCCCTCAAAAACTCAGATATTCCCTTTAAGTACGCGCAAAGCTACTTTGACGAGTCTAAGAACTCCCAACTAGTTTGCTTAGCTAAGGCCTTAGAAAGAACTTACAAGTCTTTTCTGAAGAATAAGGGTGTGTTTAGTGCTGTGCAGGAGTTAAAGGACTTAAAATCAAGAGTTTTGGAAGGAGTTAAAGTTAGTTTTAGCAAGTTTGAAGAAATCCTAAAAGAAGACCGCTACGCAGGAGAATCCAAACTCGGACTTTGCAGACTGATGGCTAAAGAACTAGGAGCTGTTGAAGAAGAAACTGGAGTGCAGATTGTCAGAAACCCTGGACCTTATGAAAAAAGCTTTTTATGGATAGAAACTGCATACTTCTACTTAAGTAAACTAGATGTTTAGTTAGTCAAGTTGGGATTTAGAAATGGTTTTGGATATTTTGTTTTCTAGGTCCTTAACCCTGTTTTTGCTTTTCTGCACAAGGTCCCAGGCAGCTTCAGTGAGTTTGCTGTAAAGGACCTCTTCGTCTTCCGTCATGTAGAGTTGATTCTGAAGTCGGTCTATTTGAAAATGAGGCTGCACAGGTTGCTCCAAAGGCTCGCCTCCCATTCTTTCTTGAGGAGTAACCATAATCCCGTCTAGTTCCTCCAGAAGTTCCAGTCCAGCTACCAAGCCACTTCTGTAGTCAGACTCTGCACTGCAGGGATTGCCAGAAGCCTTCATGATAACTAAGTTCTGAGGCAGCATGTAAGGCGCTAAACTAAGTATTTGGTTATTTGAAATGTTCAAATAAATAAGGTTGCTCAGAGAAGTCAGGTTCTGCACAAAAGTGATCTGGTTGCCTTCTAAAGACAGGTACTGCAGGTTGAACAGGTGGTCTAAGTTGCTGATGACTTGGATTCTGTTGTATTGCAAAAACAGAGTTTGAATGTGGGAAAACAGTTCTAAGTTGTCGATCTCTTCAATGTCTTCGCCTTCTAAGTGGAGAGTTTTGGCCTCCATGACTTTTTGGAGTCTAGGTAAAACTCACTGTTGTTCCCTGTTGAGGGACTCTTGTTCTTGCGAAGTAAGGTTGAGTCTTAGAACAAGGTCTATTGTGATGGTTTTGTGCATTTTAATTACTTAAGTTGGGGTTAAGTTGTTTAGCTACTTTCATCATAACGTAGAAGTGAGCAATGGCGTTGGACTGGATTTGGTGTTCAGTAGTGGTTTCTTCAACTACTTTGTTGAGTTCTTTCAACATGTTGGACATTGACTTGATAGTTTCGACTTTAGAGTCAACTTCAAAGTACTCTGCAATTTTAATGTCTTTCTCAATAACAGTTTGTTTGAGTTCTTTGTTTTGTTCAGTCAGTGCTTTGATTTCTGTTTGCAGAGCCTTGACCTTTTCCTGGAACTCGGATTCGTAAGCTTTGAACTGGAAGGACAGCTCGTCTATTTCTTTTCTGTGGGAGTCTACGCTGTCTCTGAGTTTGTACTTGATCATTTCAACTGCGTCGTTAATGCAGTGGTCGTGGATCTTAAGACACGAGTCAAAGGTTTTAATCACTGTTCTCCAAAGCAACTCTAGCACTACTGCTTCGTCAAAGCACCCTTTGGACCTTAGTACCTTAAGGATTTCCCTCATAGTTTCAGTGCGTCCTTTGAGCATCTCAGTTACTTGTTCCTTTTTGAGCTTTAAAAGCTGGGAGTACTTGGTTTGGTCTAGGGCGTCTAGCTCGCTTTGGAGTTCGAAAAGCAACCCCAAGCCAAGTGAAGTGCCTTCGATAGGCAAGTCTTTGCTTTTAACTAGTTGGTAGTTTTTTTCTAGTTCTACTTCGCAGTTCCTGAGGAACCTCAAGCCTTCAAGGTAGTTCTTGAACTTACAGTCTTCTGTGCTTTGCAAGTAGTTTTCTTGTTTGGTGAAGTTGTCTGGGTTCTGGACCCTTTCGTACTTAGCAATGGGGTTGTTTTCTAAGTTAACGCTGAACTCTTTGCGGGAGCCTCTGAACAACCTTTGGTTGGAGTCTTCTTGAGCAGCTCTTTTGAACTTAGGGTCTTTGGGAACTTGAAGACTCAAGTTGCGTGCTTGCGAGATAAGAGTTGAAGGGTGTGAGCTTTTGTAAGTTTTGGGAGTGATTTTCCTTAAGATTCCTGACTTAGTAGTGTTTACAGGGTTGCCGGAGCTTTTTAAGTTTTCTACGTAGTTAGAAAACCTTTTGGGTTCTTTGGTGTTGTAGTACTTTTTCCTCATATTTAAACTGCTAACTTACTTAAGTGTTCATTGGCTTCTTTAATTAGTTCAGCTTCGTCAAAAACGTACTTTTGGTAGTTTTTGATGAAGGGCTTCAGGCAGTCTCTGTAGGACTTGAAAAAGTCCAAGTCAGTGCTTTCTACACTTAAGAAGTGCTGGCAAGTGCTTGCAAGGTTAACTAGTTCACGTTCTTGTTTGCGAGACAACTCAGAAACAGCTAACTTGTAAGAGTCGTGTTCAGCAAGGCACTCAGAGTTGCCTTCGCGGTAGCACTGTTTTTCAAGCGATGTGAAGGTTTCTTTGTGGTCTTGGGGAATGCCTGAGAGGTCGAAGTAAGGGTTGAAGAGCTTTATAGAGTTATACCTTTTCATTATTAACTAAGTTTTTGTTCGATTGCAGAGGAGTGCTCTATGAAGTAGTTGAACTCTTCAGTTGCAGAGCCACTGAAAGATCTCATTACGACTTCGAACTTGTTGGCTTTTTGCTGCTTGAACCTCGGAATGTCGAAGGTAAGCATTTTGTTGGAAATAAGGTTCAGAAGGGACTTTAAGTTCTGAATTTTTTCTTCTTGGTCGTGAATGCTTGCTTGGATTACTCGGGACCTTTCTTCTGGAGTTTTGCTTGAAAGGATTTGACTCAGAGACTTTTTGCCCTCTGAAGTTTTTTTGTGGTCTGACTCTAGTTTGCTTAGGGCGTGTTCGCAGCGAGAGAGTTCTGAGGAAACTGAGTTCCTGCTTTCTACAGTTTGAATTATAGCGTTCAGGTCTAGGATTTCAGTCCGCACCCAGTCGAGCAAAACCCAGTAGGGGTTAGAGTACATTTCTCTGGTAGGAATGTCTATTTTCTGACTGCCAAAGTAGTTGTTTTGGAACTCACTGATCTGGCTGATTCCTTCTAAGAGGTGGGAGTGCTCTTGAGTAAAAGTTGAGTAGTTGCGGACGATGTTTTCACAGACACCTTCGAACTTTTTTAGCTTTTCCAGACCTTGTTTGAAGTACTCGTAAGGCTGTTCAAAAGCTGAGTCTGGAATGGACTCAGGAGTAGAGTACTGGTGGAAGTTTCTGTCCATTTCTGTGAGGATTTCGCTGTTTGAAGGTTTGGAGACTTCGTTGGCTGCTCTTAAGAAGTCACTTGGACCCCTTACGAACAACTGAAATTCTGGAGAGTTGCGCAAGTGTTCAATACTTGCTGTTTTCATAATGAAGTACTCAAGTAACTTCCTTCTCTTCTCTATAAAGTTGGCGTTTAAGTTGCCCTAAGTAACACTTACAAATTTCCTTTTGGGAGGAATGTAGGGCACGAAGCACCCTGGCCAGCGGTAAACAAGTATTTTGCGCAGTATGTTGAACTCCTTGTAACGACGAACAGCTTCAAACTTACCTGTTGAATCTTTTCCTTCTACGGTGTAAATAACGTGCTTTCTAAGGTTTTCTTCCTTAACAACTGGGTTCCTTACGTAAATTGAAATCACGCTTTCTATTGCGTTTATTTGCATAGAAGTTATACCTGGGTATCTCTTTTCCTCTAACTCGTCTAAGGTCACTGACTCTTGTTCTTCCATTAAGGCAACTTAATTATATATAACTACTCAGGAAATACAAACTTTTTGTGCGGAACTTCGAGGGGGGATTTAAAAACTCCTTGGTTCTTTGGCGAAGTGAGAAGCTGCGAAGTGGGAGTGGAGGGGTCGAAGCAAAGGTTCTGGGGCAAACAAGGCGACTTAGAAGGCGAAGGACATACCAAGGACTTGGCTCTTTCCTTAGCTTCTTCGTAGAGTTTAAAGAGTATACTGGAGCCTTCTTCTCCTGAGTCAGTGGTGTCTGAACAGTACTTCTGTTCAAGAGTAACCGACTTTTTCTTCTTAAAAGGCGAAAACGACCCGCAGGGGACTAGCAAAATAGGAGCTAAGTCCTCTCTTTTGAGGAGGGTTTTGATGGGGCCAAAGAGTTGTTTGTCCTTAGGCTGGCCTTTGTTGTAGCGCCGGATGTTGCGACGGATAGTTGAATAAAAATGGTTTTTAATAGAGTTGTCAGTTCTACCTGGAAGGTATCTAGCTATTTCAGACCACTTGTTGCCAAAATTCTTCTGGCATTCAAACAGTTTAAGTTCTTCTGTCTCGGTCCAGTTGTCTTTGTTGATGTTGGGGTCTAGGTGGTTGTGCCAGCGCTCCCTGCACTGTTTTCCTGACCTCCCTTTGATGTTGTACCTGTCCTTCAGAACTTGGGATATGGCTGTCCAACGCCTGTCGCCGAACTCAGCAACTAGTTCCCGGATGGCGTTGTCTTCCTGACTAAGTTTTACCTCTTCAGTCCAGGGTTTCCTTGTGTAAGAAGACATTATTTATTAGGAGTAGTTGATTCTAATATGTGCTAGGGTGCAACATTTTTAATTCAAAATGCTTTGCAAATATGGAGGAGTAATTTAGGTGCATATTGGGGCTGGACTTCATTTATGCTAGACACTTTAAGTTTAAAGATGTTAAATAAACTATTACTGCATAATAATGGAAAGAATTTGGCTTGGAGACAACCTTGACATCGAAATAGAAAGCCAACTAGAAAACTACTTGCAGTCGGGCAAAAGGGAGAGATCAGATTCCTTCATTGATTTATTAACCGACTCCAGCACACCTACCTTGCAAGAAGTGGACTATTCCCATATGCCTCTTGACGAAATAGCTATTTCGGAGCCCGACTTGACCTTTGCAGACCCCCGAGACACTCTCCGGAGCCCTGGAAGTCCGCAAAGCCAAGCTAAACCCCAACCGAAGCAAAAACCCTTGAAAATCGGGACCCTTACTTACGAAGAAAGACGCAACAAAATCAGGAACTTTTTGGAAAAAAGAAACAGAAGGAAGTTCGTCAAAAGAATCAGCTACGACTGTCGCAAACGCGTAGCCGATAAAAGAATCAGAATAAAGGGCAGGTTCGTGACAAAAGAGCAAGCCCTTGCTCTTAAAAAAACCTCTGTTTAGCATTAAATATAACCACTTAAAAGAACTTAGAGGGAAAGTTCTTTCCCTTGAGAATCAAAGGTCTTTCTTTAACTGAACTTGTCATAAAACTTTTAAAACGTCTGTTTTTAGGGAGTTTGTCAAAGCCTTGTGAAGATCGGTCTCTCCTTATGAGTCGGTTGGGGTACTTCCCATCAATAGAGTTAGAGCGTGACTGGCTAGTTCCAGGTGTAAAGCAGTTACTGGAGCTGTCGTTGTATTTCAGGTAGTGCTTGGACTGGGACCTATAACATACATTTTCAGAGTTTTTGAAGTAAATACTTTTGTAGTCTTCGTTTTTAGGAGTCACAACTAAGTTGCGTGAGTTTTCTGGGGAAGAAGATATATTTCTTTTGAAAAAAGGGGAGTTTCTAGGTTGGGCTGCCCTTTTGTAAGCAGAAAACTCTCTTCGTTTGAGTCTGATGTTTTTGAAGCACTGAGGAGTGCTTGAGTCTTGTGGTTTTTTAGGAATTTTAGGAATCCTAAAGGGTTCCTCTCTGAAAAACTGCTTAAGTGAAGACTTCCTTCGTTTAAGACTACCGAAAAAACTGGACTTTGTAGCTTCAGAGTTAGGAGTTGAGCCAGAGTTTGTAGGCTCCTTTGCGTAAAAAGTCATTTGCTGGGGCATGCAACTTTCCATTTTTGACCAGTTTTAACTTTTTAATAAAATTACTCTGTGTGTTTTTGTTGGTAAGTTAAAGTTTTAAGGTACTTCTTTTTCTTTTTTAGTTTGTTGATCGAAGTCTTTCCTTGGTCTTCGCGGTAAGGGGCTAGTTTTTTGATGCCTATGTAAGAGTTAAGGGTTTTGTCGTCCCACTCCAAGATTTCGTTAACGTCAAGTCCGTAGTCGTTAGGTTCTACTTGTCTGTAGCGGAACTTGCACGGAATGTCTTCAATCAGTTCCTCGTAGTCCAAGTTGTAGTACTCCTCCCACAAGTCCTGTGCTGACTTGAGTTTGTGAGGGTGTTCTATTGTTAGTTGGCAGTCTTCGCATACACTGAAATCCTGGCACTCACTGCAGTCGTACCTTAGTTTGGAGGTAATGTCTTTGTTGCACCCGTCGCAGTACACAAAGTCTACTTGGTCTGGGGGTTTGCAGCCTATTGGCACTTTCAGTTTTTTGAGTCGGTGGGAGTGCGACACAATGGTTCTGCAGGTGTTGCACAATGTGAAGTTGTCGCACTCACTACAGTCAAACCTCCAAGAGTTCTCAGGTATTCCGTTTTGGCAGCCGTCACAGAGCCACCAGTCGTTTGAGCCTCCTTCCCTTACAGCTTGGGGTAGTTCAGCGGACTTTTCGATTTTTTCAATGTCTACTTGGTTTTCTTCGATTTGTTCAGGTCTGGAGTCAGAAGCGCAGGACTCGGACTCTTGGTAGTAGTTTTCGTCAAAGTTCTCCTTCATGAGTTGGTCGTATTTGTGGGGATCAAAGTCTTCTTCAAAAACTTCTTCATTGAGTTTCAGGGTTTTCCCAGCATAGTTGTTGATTAGTTCCATTCGTTTCATGATTTCTTGTTTTTTTAGGTTTTTGAGTCGTTTGATTTCTTCTGCTTTTTTAACTTTTTCGAGTTCTTTTCTTTCTTTTTTGGCCTGTCTTTGTTCTTTCCTTTTCTCGGGCTTCTGCCTCACACTGCCTTCGACTTGTCTGGAGTAAGTTTGTATTTTGTCAAAGCCTTCTTCTTCAAACCTAAAGTTGTAACTTGACTCGAAGTTGTCGAATTCTTCTTCTCGGATTTGGTCTTCTTGGTCAACTATTTCGTCGTAGGTAAGTAAGGTGTCTTCGTCTTTCCACATCTTTTTCAAAAAGAACTTTTTGAGGAACTCTTCGTTGGGGGTTTCGGCTTGTTCCCAGTAGTTTTTGAGTTTCTTGAGTTCACTGGAGTCTTTTTCTTGTTGCAGTAAAACTTCTAGTTCTTGTTTTTCTTTGTTGAGTTCTTCTGGAGTCTTTTCTCGGGGCTTTAGCAACTGGTTGTTTGAGTCTTGGGTTTCCCACTCGTTCACTGCTTGCAAAAAGTCGTTTTTCATGGACTCTTGCTTCTGGACTTCGGTGGGTGCGTTGTCTACTTGGTTTCCAAGTAGGTTTTTAGTAACTACTTCTTTGTAAGTCATTTTTTTGTTTTGTGGTTTTTGGGCTTCTTGTGAGTCCTCAAAATCTGAGTCAGAAAACAACTGGAAGTTGGGGTCTTTGAGTCGGGGGTCTCTGTTTTTGATCATTGAAAGGGCTTTTAGGAACTTGGAGTTGGCTTTTTGGGTGAGTAGCTCGGCTTCGGAGTCTTCGCTGGACTCCTCGGACTCTTCAAGCTCTTGGGTTGTTTCGGTGATTCTTTGGATTTCTTCTCTTCTTTTTCTGGCTTCAAACTTCTCAGCGAACTTTTTGTTGACTTTCAGAGTGGAATGGGTGTCTTTTTCTTCGAAGAGTTTTAGTTTCTGCGACATAGTATAAATGTCGCTGGAACTAGACTGTTCTTGGAAACAAATGACTTGCATAGCAGTTAGGAACTTGCCAGGCCCCCCTGCCCGAGTGAAACTCTTACTTGAAAGTGCTACTTTTTTCTACCAAACAGAACACTCTTTAACTTGCAACCCTACTTGGCGCAACTTGGAGATCCCCAAAGACGTGTTTCCAGTGTCTTTGAAGGTTTACTCAGGCGAAGAGTGCTTGCTTGAAACATTTGTTGACTCCAAAAAGATGCACTTTGTGTGTGAAAGTCTGCAGTGTCTGGAGTCTTTTGACTTCCCTGTGTGCTTTATAGAATTTTCGGAAGAAGGCTTCTTCACTACTGAGGAGTTTTCAGACAACTTCACTCACTTAGCTAGGAACTGTTCTTTCCAAATTAAACTCTTAGCTACCCAAGAAGCTACTTCCCGCAGAGTCAACTTTTCCAAAATACAACACAAGTACAAAAAAATCCTGGAAGTCAGGAAACAACTAGCCCAGAACTTTTCTGAAATCAAAGTCCTCAAAGACCAGTTGTGGAACGTTTTGCAAGACAAAAAGTCCTTTTTTCCACTGAAAAAGAAAACCAGTGAACTCCAAGAACACGTCGCTGGACTCAACTCAGCCAGCAAAAACAAAACTGAACTAGTCAAAGGCTCCAAAAGCCTAGTCAAAGAAATCAAAGGACAGCAAGAAGTAGCTACTCAACTACTAAACGCACACAAACGCAAGTACTCAGAAAGGGCCAAAACGGCCAAGCAAGACAGAGAACACCTAAGCCTCAAAGAAAGACTCACACACTCCCGCAGAATTAAACTGTGGCACGAACTCTACGGAGTCTTCAAAACTTCAAGCATCTTAACTGGACTCAAAGAAATCAACGACAGCATAAACTTTTACCAAAAGGACGAACAAGTCAGCAGTTCTCTAGGCTACTTAGGACTGATAGTGCAGGTGCTAGCAGACTACTGCCGGGTAGAGTTAAGACACGAGTTCAAGTTCCAAGGGTCTAGGTCGCACGTTTGTGTGGGGGGGAAGAACTTGCCTTTGTACAGAGTTGGCAAAAACATCGAAGCTGACAAAACTACTTCTGCAGTTAAAGCATTGTTTGAGAACATCCAGCAGTTGCCTTCTCACTACATTGCTGTTTTACTTCCTTAGTTAGTTAATTAGAAATTAGCTTGTGCAAAGTCGATGTACTCGTGGATTGAACTGAACCTGGGCAAGTGTTTTTTGGAAGAGAACCGTTTGTTCTTTTTGAGGAACACTTGCCACTTCACGAACGCCTTTGCAATTTTTCTCACGTAAATCTTTTTTATTAAGTAGTTCACAGAAAAGTAAGCACACAACTTTCTTTGGAGTTGGGCTTCTTCTTTGACTGCTTCAAAGCTCCTTTTGAGTTTGTAGTGTTTGTACACATTGATGCACTTAGAAATAGCTTTTCTCGAAAGTTTGTCTTTGATCTTTCCTATGTAGCACACACGCGAAAACTTAGAAAAGCCACTTGCTAGGCAACAAGTGTACTGGTGGTTAAGTCTCTTTTTGATCAAGTTAACTAAAGCAAGGGACTTCACGAACCTAGAGTTGAGTTCCAGAGTTTCTTTGGTTTCTAGTATTTCTTTTAAGGCTTTTGCTGTTTGCTTTTGGTACAGTTTGTTTAGTGAACGTGCTAGGCTTCTAAGGGCTTTCTTTTTGCAGGATGCTTTTGAAGCTATGTTCTGGAGTGCTACTTGTTGTCTTCTTTTAATCAAGTCGCAAGTCTTCCTTACCAGGTGTCTTAAAGACTGGAGTTTCTGTTTCTTGTCAGTTTTAGTAGTGTAACGCCAGTGCTCCAAGCACCTGCTTAGTGTAAACAAGTTTTTCCAGTAAACTTTAGCTACAACTAGTTTCAAGGCACTGTTAACTTTGGCTTTGTAGGAAGAGTGGGCTTTGAGTTTATAAAACCCAGAAGAAGTGAGTTTTGCGTTTATAAGTTGTTCAATGCTTGAGTAAGTTCTGTCCACTGTTTCTAGTTTGAGTTTTTGGAAGTAAAACTTTAACTGCGAAAAACTGTGGAAAAGGTCAGACTTCATGACTACTAGTTTTTGAAGCATTGAAACCACAGTAGCGCACTTAATTGCCTTTTTTTCTCTTTGTTTCAAAGTGTGTTGTTCCCAGAAGTCTTTTGGCAAACCAGTTAGGGCCAGCAACCCCTTTTTAAGAAAAGCCTTTGTTAGGTACAAACTTAAAAGTTCACTGAAGATCTCAAAGTACCCACGTCTAGAGTTCCAAGCACACAAAGCTTCAAAGCCCTGCTCAAGCTTAGAAGTTTCAATCCTAAGTAAAGCCTGCACTAGTTTGTTGTGCTTTTTCTGAGGCAAAGACCTTAGAGCTCTAGGAGACCTAAGGTGTTTAGGCTTAAGAGTTTGAGGCTTCTTGAAAGGCAAGTCTTGTTTGTTTGACAAGTAGTCTTCTATAGTGTAGTATTCTCCTTGTTTCTTTTCAGTGTGACTGACGCACTCAGGTTTTTTCTTGGTGGTTCTATTGAGTGACTTGGTTTTTTTTCTAAGTTTGTACTGAGTTTTCAGATTGCCAGGTCCACTCCTTGGCAAGTCCAGGTTTCTTTGGGTTATTTTTCTAAAGTTAGTTAGTGCACTCCAGTAGTGCTTTAACTCTTTACTAACGTAATTCTGAATAACTCTAGACAGAAAGCCAAGGTTCTTTTTAAGCAGGAGTTCGTGGAAGTTAAGTACTTTTCCGTAGTGACTGTTGAAGTCTTCTAAGTTTCTGGGCATTTGAAAGTACTTCACAAAACCCACCCAACTTTTAAACCCCAAACTGAGTTTCTTGGTCAAAAGTCGGTTTAGGAGTTTCTTAACTAGTAAATTTGCTCTGGCTTTGGCTTTGAGTGACTCTTGGAACCTCTTAAAGTGCTTGCTGAAGCAAAACTTAAACACTCTAGCACCCGATTTCAAAGCACTGTCTTTTTCGTTGGTTTTAAACACGTGAGTTTTCCACTTCCAAAAAACCTTACTGAGTACTCTGCGGTTCCTTTGGAGCAAAGCTAAGTTGGCTAAGTCTTGCATCCTTTTAGGTTTTTTGCCTAACTTGCCAAAAAACTCAGACTGCAGCGAAGTAACCCTCTTTGCGAAGACACTTTTAAGTTTGTAAACAGAACGGTAGTCAGCAATCTGCAAGTGTTTGGGGGACTCAAAGTTCCGCGTAGTTTTTAAAAAAGTTCTGTTTTCAGGAGTGCTTAAGTAGCTTCTGTGCCTTGCACTTGAAGCCCCTATGCTTTGGGACCTGCTTCGGTAAGAGTCTTTGTAAAGGCACTTCAGTAAGTTAAAAGTGAACTTGCTCAACTTGACAAACTTGCGCTTGTAGAGTTTGTTGAGAGTTAAACTCATAATCATAGCGCGTGGTTGGAAGCAATTTTCTTCTTTCCAACTGTCATGGCGAGTTATAGAGGCAATAGGAACCATGTCAGCAGTAGGCAAGTCTTGCAGGCTTGAAGCTGAAGGTATGATTCTGAGTCTGGGCAAATTCAAATTCCTTTCCATTTATTAATTATAAGTTCTTCAAACTAGCTAAGTAGTTGCTGTACTCATGGGGATTGCGAGTAAGTATTTCTTTGGACCGGTTCTTCATGAACTTAGATATTCTAAGGGAGTACTTTTTGTTTTCTAGTAGTTTTTTGTCAACTGTTTTGTTGTATTTTTCGAAGTCCTTGAACTTGGTCAGAGTGTCCCTTGCGTTGTCGTTAGCTTGTTTTCTGTAGCTTTTCATTCTTTGGTGGGTTTGCTTTTCGGCTGCTAAGTCTCTTTTGGAAACTCTTAAGTTCCAGCTTTTGATTTGGTTGCACGACTGGTACTTGTGAGTGCAGAGGTACCTCTCCATCACAGGAGTGTACCTAATTCTGAGTTTTCCAGAAGCTGACTTCCAGAGGGGCTTGGACTGGCTTTTAACTACTTTCTCCATAATATTGCCTGCTCCTAAGTCAAACACCCAGTGTTTGTAGGCGTTGTTGCACACAGGAAACCCAGTGAGTTCTCCACTTACTAGGTCAATGAAGTCCTTTAAAAAGTCTTCAGTCAGAACTAAACTTCTGGACTTTGGAAACGCAAAAAACATTGAAAAGAACACAGCCTGGGCTATGTTGTCGCAGTAACTTTTATAAAACTCGTCCCGGTAATTTTTGTCGATGCCTGTAAACAGGTTTAAGTAGTGACGTGAAATCCTTGCTAAAAGAACTTCTTCAAAGCTTGTGAACTCGTTCTGTCTAACCAGTCTGCATATACTTAGCCAGAAAAGGTCACTGATGATTGCGATGTTTTCAGTTGAAGTGAAGTACTTGAACCAAAGGTGCTTGTTTCTCCGGCCCTTAGTTATGTTGTCAATGACTCTTTTGATGTTGACATTTTCAGGCAGGGGTTCGCATTCCACTGCTAGACTTTGCGAAGGCAAAGCGTCTTCTATTCTGTAAACCTGCTGAGTTTTAAACTCTTTGCTGGCCTTTGTGGAGCTTGGCAAGGTAGTGTTGGTTAGGAAAGTTTTGTCCGAAAGAGACTTTTTCAAAGACATACTTATAAATGATGAGGCGCAGTTTTGCGTTTACTTACCCTTGTCCTAGAAAGCTCAGGGAAATCGTCAAAATGACTTTGTTTGAAAAAGAAAACTCTTCTACAATCAAAGCTATTTGGAACGACTACCACCTAAAAAGACCACAGAACGTGTCAACTCTCATCACAGCCCACCAGTTCGAAGTGTTCCAGAGGAGGTCCCAGGCCTCTCCCTTCTTCATATTTCCTTTGACTCGTAAAGGGGGTCACTTTGTGTTGCTTTGCCAAACACAGGGCAAAAGCAACCTGTTCACATACTTAGAAGACTACAAACGCAACCCAGAAAGCTCGACTCCTTACTTTGTGCTCACGCTGTTTGACGAACTCATTCCCAAGAAAGGAGTAGTTCCTGTGAGGGGAGACATCATTGACTTCAAAATAGCTAAAACTGAAGCAGAAGTCCTCATGAAAGCCTTTTTAGCTTACTACATCGAAGGAGAACTCTACGAAGACTGGGTCCACGTGTTCAATAACCAACCTGACAGGTTCAAAACAGACCAGTTCATGAAGAGTTACTTTGAAAGGTTTGGAGTAAATGGATAATAATGTTAAAAGGAACAATTAGGTTTTTGGTAGGGTGTGCTGTTGGCACAGGACTCACTGCAAGTTACTTCTTGCCCAACATCAGAGGAGCAAACCACGCCACTGAAAACAAGATTGACCAACTGCTTAACGAAGTCAAGTTGCTTAAAAAGTGAGTATTAATTTAATTACTCGTACTCGTGGGAAATAGAGTTCTCAATAGTGTCTCCTATCAGTTCAGTGATGATGCTGTCGTCCTGGTCTGCTTTGATAGTAGTGGCTAGTTTTGCGTAGTCAGTGTGGAGTTTGGTAGCGTTTTCTTTGTACTGAAGAAGTCTCTTTTTAACTACTTCAGTGTCGTCTTCAGGCATCTTAGCAAGTCTCTCAGTGACTTTGGGGTCTTCAGGCAAGCTAGACAAGTTGTAGTAGTTCCCAGTCAGGGGGTCTATTCTTCTTTGCTCACATCTTTCGTAAACTAGTGAGTCAGGGCACTCTAAAATAAACACGTGAGTAGGGTTAATTTTGAATTCTTTAAGAGCTCTTGCTTGGTCTGTTGTTTTCGGGAACCCGTCTAGAACCCACCCGTTCATTTTGCAGTTGGTTTGGTTAAGTCTTTTCTGAACTAAGTCGTTTATTATGAAGTCAGGGACTCTGTCTCCAGCCCTCAACAAAGACGCAATGTTTTGGCCTACCTCTGTTTTTCTGTTCACGGTGTCCCTGAGTAACTGGGAAGTAGACACAAACTCCAACCCGTACTTAGTAGCAATCTTCTGGGCTTGGTAAGTCCTGCCTGAACCTGGGGGTCCTAGAATGATTATCTTTGGTGGACTTCTGGGTGCGTTTGACCTGCCCTTCATCAAAAAGACTTTAGCTGCGTTGTCAGCTGTTGACTCAAAGTCCCCAGAAGAGTCTACTTCATGCCACTGCGACCCGTAGACTTCTTTGAGTCCTTTGACGTGGTAGTGGTACTCTTCAAGTGCTTTTTGGGCTATTTTTTCGAATGCAGTTTGGGTTTGGGGTTTTTCTTCGACTCTTTCTGAGTAAGTGTCCATAAAGCTTAGTTTGTACTGTTCTTCGTTAGGCTTCAAAATAACTAGTCGGTCAGGTACAAGTCCAGCTCGTTGGAAAGCAAGGGCTTGCACACGCGTGCGTGGAGCTCCTTCTAGTAGGTAACTAGTTCCTTTGGTTTCGGCCTCTTCCAAAACAGGCATAAGGATCTCGAGTACAGCATCGTCGTCAATAAAAGTTCCTTCTTTCCAAGAACTCTTGATTGCTGAAGCCCATTTACCGCCTTTGCTGACTTCGTCTTTGAGCAAGTTGGTGAGGTTTATGTGATCTACGCTGAACTGGGCAGCTAGTTGACTGCAGGCGTCGCTTCTTTTTTTGCCAGAACTGCCTACTACGAAAAGGCGTCTGCGGCGAGGCTTTTCAAGTTTAGAAATGAGGTAGTCAATAGGTTCTTCAGGTTTGTCAACTAAGATTTCTTTAAGAAGGTACTCAAATAAGTCGTAAACTTGGTTGTCTTCAAGATAAGTTTCAACACTCTGTTGGTACTCAAGTTTTTGTTGCAAGTCCATAACTGCCGAAAAGTCTTTTAAAATGGAAATTAAGAAGTTATTTGCGGAACTTAAATTTAACAGAGGCCCTTTGGGGTGGTTTCAAGGGAGTGTAGTTCCTTATTTGGTAGCTTCTTTTTAAGTTGAGTACACTCGAAGACCTTTTTTGCACAGAAAAGTTGTTTGCTGGGGTGCTTCTTTTGGTGGACTGGGGAGTTTTTATGTTTTCGAGTTTCACAAAGTTCTTAAAAGTGAATTCGCCTAAGTCAGGAAACACTAGTTTTTTACTGAAGTGGCTGTCCCTTTTCCTAGCTTCCATTTGTCTTAAAGACAAACCTGACTGGGAAGCTTTAAGTTGGGGTTTGGGTTGTTTGGGCACTGAGTAACTAATGTCTAGTAAGCTGGAGGAGTCTACTAGTCGGTCGGTGCTTTTTTGGGGACTCAATGGGTCTTTAGAAGCTTTGAGTTTTGTTAAAAGGCACTCTGCCTTTTTGTACAAGTTGTACCTGTACTCAAAAGTGTTTACTTTAAGCTCCCAGTAGTCTGGAAAGTTTTCCCTAAGGTTTAATTGGGCTCTGCACTTGCCTTCGCAGTTCCAGATCTTCAAGGTTCCATGTGCACCTAGCACAAAGACAAGTTTTTCAGTGACTTTGTGGACTTTCAAGTCTTTCACAGTGTCTGTTTCGGAGTTCCACTTTGCTTTTGGAGCAGCGTTTGTTAGTTGTGGGGTTTGGCACTTAACTAAGTTGAGTTTAATGAATTCTTTGTAAACTCTGCAGTTCACGTTTGCTTTTTTGTGCATAAAGTAGTTAAGGTTGTTTTTGGTGGACTTTAAGTTCACTAAAAGTTTGGACAAGTCCCAAACGTAAATGTACCCGTTGTCAGCTCCCACATAGAGCTCACAGTTGTCAGTTAAAGGCTTTGACAACGCAGTAGTATCGTGCTCACTTGTGCTTTTATAAGAATAAAAACTCAGAACTAAAGGAACCTCCTGCAGAACTAAACACCACAAGGGCCTTTTGGTATTTAAAGTGTTAAAAACACTAATTCTTCCTTTAGAGTCACAAACCCCTAGTAAAGGAAACTCTTCAGCTATGCACAAAGCAACTATTTCACCAAGAAACTGTATGCATCCTTCAGGAGAGCAGTTCAGGAAGTTCCAAATAACTACTTTAGAGTCCACTCCGGCAGTCACAAAGACTCCTTGGCTCCACGAACAACTTGCATGGCAGATAGCAGTTTCCTGCAAGTTACTCATTGACTTAAGAGTTTCTTGGTAACCTTTTGTAAGTTTAAAGCAACCGTCAATACTTACACTAAGTAAAACTTCGTACTCTTCAGAGTGACTTAAAAAAACTACTTCTTCTGTGTGCAGTTTGTAATTTTCAGTAATAACTCCGTTGATGTGCTGAACTTCACTAACTTCTCCACTAACTCCAGCTACAACTAACCTGGTGTCGTAGCACTTCTTAGAGAGTTTGCTGATTTCAGTGCCTTTAGAAAGCACGTCTGTTAGAATTCTTAGTCTTTTGCCTGAGTGAAAATCAAAGACCCTTATGTCCTTTTGGGTAGAAACTATGAGTTCTTGGCTGGACCTGACGTAAGTCAGTTCTTTGGAGTAAACTTCAGTGTTCTAAATTGACCTTACGTTTATTCCGTTGGCGTTGTACTTAACCTCGTAAGTGTACTCAAGCCAGTAAAGTCTGCTCCCTACTCCGCACAAACAACTCACTGAAGGAACGTTTAAGAAGTGACTTATGTTGCTTTTGCGGAGTTTGATGCTTTGCAGGCACTGAGGGTGCCTTAAGTCCCACGTTTTAACTAAACCAGACTCGTCAGAAGAAACCAAAATAGGAGTGCCCTTTACTACATGCAAAGCACTTACTATCTTAGTGTGTCCGTGGAGTTCTTTGTAGAGCCCTACGTCACTTAGGTTGTCTAGAGTCCACACTGATATTATTGAGCTGAAGGATGCTGACGCCAGCAACTTCAAGTCTTCAGAGTAAGCTATTTTGTAAGCACTGATTTCCTGCAAGTGGAATTTGGTGATAATGGCTTTTGAAAGAAAGTTAAACACTACTATGGACCTGTCCAATGCAGAAGTAGCTACTAAGTCCCTTTGTATCTGAACTATAGCAACTATTGAAGCTTGGTGCAACTGGGGCCAACTAAAAAAGTTTTCGTTCTCGATACTCCACTCATGCACCAAGTGGGTTTGGTCAGTAGTTAGCCAGATACTAGGTTCTATGTGCCATATTTTGGTTTGGAGGTGGTTGGTTAGGTTTCTGTAGTCTATAGACTTTTGGAAGGAAAACTCGTCTTCGTAGTCCATGAACTTAAGGGTTCTGTCCTGTGAAAGCACTCCTAGTCTTTTTTGGGCTTCACTCCAAGCAAAGTCAACCACCACTACATCGTAACTACGCAAGCTCCTTGGTTTAATGAACTTTTCAAACTTAGCTTTGTTGTTGTACATAAACAACTTTTCGGTTGAGTCGTCCACTGAAAAGATTTTTTTAGTAGAGGGTGAGTAAACTGCTTTTTTAATTACTTTGGGGTGTCTTTGTTTATCGTAGAACTTGTAACTTGCTTTCAGTCTGAAGAAGTACTCTTCTTTAGCTCCGAAAATAAGAGTGGGTTCGGAAGTGTGGTCAGTTAGTTTAGTAGGGGCTTTGTCTATGATGTTTTGGCTGTTCATTGTTCGGTTTAGAACCCAGTCACTTAAGCTTTTCCAGTTAATGGTGTCGCTAGTAGTAATCTCTTCAAAAAGAGAAACTGCCCCTGCAACTAAGTACACTGAGTCTTTTGGGTTGTGTTTGACTACACTAAGCAAAGCTTTGCAAAACTCAGCTAAGGTCATTTCTTGTTTAGCTTTAAAGTTACGTTTCAGTTTAAATATAGAGTTCAGACTTACTGCTTTTAGAATGTTAAGTGAGTTCCAGTGGTAAATCATGTAGTTGTTCTTTGTGTCTAGTTTGTTGACTACTTCGACTAAAGACTCAGGCACTTGCAAAGTTGGTTTTTCGAGCTCCTGAGGATTCATGTTATTTTTAAATGACTGAAAAGTTCTTCGAAGACGACTTAACAACAGTCCAAAGCAAAGTAAGCGACTTAAGTTTGGTTTACAAACAACTCCGGATGAAACACTACGTGTCAATGCACCCAGACTCTTCAGAAAGGACACATAAAGTCGTGTACTTCTCTAAACCCGATACTGTCTATGTAAAGGACCCTGAAGTCCAACGCAAGTTTAGAGACGAAGCCATCACTAGCATTTCCCAAGCACCTCTTCCTGAGGCTGTGCGGCTTTACTCTGACGAACTGCTTTCTGAGTACTTGAAGCTTGACCAGGACTCCAGTCCTCAAACAGTTAGACAGGCACTTGCTAACTTTTACTTCAAACAAGCCTGCACAGCGCAGCAACGCAAGTTCAAGATCCTACTTAAGTGGTCTTATCTGTCACAGGTTTCAAAAAGCTTGCCAGTTGCTGAGTTAAACGAGCAGTTAAAAAACCTGCACGAAACACTTGACAAACACTTAGCTAGAATCGAAAGACTCAGGTACGACGAAGACTTTCCAGGAAATGCCGAAAGGCCACACCCCACTACCAAAGACAACACTTTGCTTTTCGAAGAGTCACCAGCTGTTTCTTACTCAAACATTTCAAAAGATGACATTCATGACTACCTGCAGACCAAAGTCCAGAACCTAAACAACAAACGCCTGGTTAAAAAGTTCCTTTTAAGAACTAAGTGGATTTGGGTGTCCGAAAGGTTCGACGTTTGGAAAAAAGCCCTTGAAATCCTGTGCGGTCTCAAACAACTCAGTATCGAAAGAATGAAAGTAGTTACTGGCAACGAAGAAATAGGCAAACAAAAAATAGAAGTAAACGTGATCACCAACGTTAACCTGCGCAACATCAAAAGACAACAAGAAATCATGAGAAGAGCCAAAGCAGTGCACTCCACCTTTGCAGAGGAACACTTGAACCTAAACGAACAACTCCTGAACTCCTACAAAGACGAAATAGACACTCCTCCTCTGTTGATCACGAGCACCAAGCAACTCCAAGGCTTGCTTGAGATCGAAACCAAAGACTTCGGACTAACAGGGGACTTGCAACTTGACGACGGGCATTCACTTACTTACCAAGTAACTCATATGCTTCCTGAGCAGTTTGAACTCCAAAAGCAAAAACTTGACTGGCAACCCTACGACATAGAAGACGAAAAGAAAAAAGCTTCCATCAGAACTGCTAACTTGCAAGCTCTGAGAGTCCACAAACTCTCCAATGCCAAAACTTCTGTCAACGAGAAAGCTCCCCAGATTCCTAGAAGAAACCCTGAAACTGTCTGTGTGAAAAAGCCTGACTGGTTAGGAGTGCTCAGACTCAAACCTGAAATTGCTGAGTGGCAGAGGAAACAGTATTCTGAGTGTGAAGAGTTGCAAAGAGCTGACACTTTGTTAAGGAAGTCCTTTGAACTCTTAGACGTGCAAGACTTGCCTACGATCAACAGGATCCTAGAAGAGTTGTCTACTTCCTACGCCGAAAAAGCCACTCACAAAGCAGCACTTAAAACTGAGATTGGAATGTCGAACACTGACATGCGGAAAAAGTTCTTCAGTGCTTTGCTAGTTGAAGAAAGCTTGTCTAAAGAAAAAATAGAGCAAGAAAAAGTAGACTTAGCTCCTCAGTCTATCAAGGCTTTTTTCACTCTGAAACTACTTAAAAACCGAAACATGAAACAAAAGTTACTCGAGGTCCTGAATGTCTTCAGAAGCATCCAGAGACGACTGGCTTTTGATATAAGTGACTTGAGTTCTAGAGAAGAACTTAACCTTGAAAACTCAGACCACAACAACTCTGAGTCAGTCCACTTAAACCCTGTGCTGCCCAATATTGACTTGCCCCTTGCTAACTACCTTCCTAGCAACAAACCTTTTTTGTACGGAAGACAAGACAAAATAGAAACTTTTGAAGGAACTTACTACGTCAGGGACGAAACAGGCCAGTTTGTGTTTTACTCGTGTGCTGAAGAAGACTACAACGAACTCAAAGAAGAACTTATGAAACTAGGCAGTTTCTACATTGAAAAATACGAAAGTTGGTGTGAAGACGAAGGCGAAAGCTACCAAGCCATTGACCGCGACCTACTAACTTCTGAGTTGCTTCAGGAAGAAGCTAACTTCCAAGAAGCCAAACTCAAACTTGTACTGCTTTATATGGAGTTTTACGAACACGCTATTCAAAAGTCAGAACAAACTCTGGTAGCCCAGCAAGTCACTGACTTAATGGCTCTGCGTCCTAGACTCTACTTAAAAGGTTCCTACTTCACTCAGAGTTACTGGGCCCACGTTGAGGCACTTAAGTCCCAAACTAATTTGTTAAAGGCTATTTTGGATCAACAAGTTCTTGCAAACCACCACAAAGTCAAAAAAAACCCCTTTGAGTTCATTCAAAGCATTCCCTTGATTTCCAAAGTGCCACAAAACATCTACAAAACTCTAGAAGAACTTAAAAACATCCACGAGACTTCTAACGTTTTGGAGCTGTCTTGTATGGAAAAGGCACTTTGGGAAACAGCCAACGACCACTGGAGAGCAACTCAGTGCTCTCCAGAAACTGAGTTTGAGTTAGGAGTGTTGCTGGACAACCCAGTGATTGGAATGAACACTACTAATCACTTGTCAAGAGAAGTTAAAACTGGAGAGCATCCACTAATTCCAGTGTTTCCGCCTGAACTGTTTGAGGGCTCTGCTGGCAAAATAGAAGTTGACACTCCTAGTGAGTTGCAATTAGTTTGTAACTATGTTAGGGCCTGGGACTACAGAAAAAACTTGGAGAAAGCTCTTGAAGAAACTAACTTTCTAGAAAGTATTTACAGAAGCCAGTCCAAAGAAATGAAGAAACAAGTCACAAACTTAGAAGCCGCCAACTGGAACATGAACGTAAGAAACAAGTACGAAGTAGACGAAGGACCTGGACTCAAGTCCAACTTCTGGCTGCAGGCTTTTGAGTTCGACCCTTATTTAAAAGCCAACTTCCACTTGGCTAACGAAAGAAGTTTAAGGTCACTGATACTTCCAGCAGGGTTAGTTGAGCTCAAAGCCATTACTCAGTACCAGGTGATGCACACCCACTTGCTAAGAATAGGAGTCCAGGTAAACCAAAACGCCATGGACAAGTGGCACAGACAACTTGTAGAAATCGAGTTAGCTGAAACTAAAGAGTACGTTCCTAGAAAAAGCACTGCAGTCTGGTCAAACATCCTAGGACGCAAAGGTGACGGACTCAAACCTGACAAAGCTGACAACGAAAAGAAAAGACTGCAGTCAAGGATAGTCATGGATGCAGGAAAGCACTACTTCAGCCTCAAAGACAAAAAAATGAACCACAGACCAAACTTAGAAGAAGCTTATAAAAGAATACTCGGAAAGTACAAAAACGTACTGAGGGAAAGTCCAATGCTTCCTTTGATAATGCGCAACTTAAGAGCAAGGGTAGTGGACGGGTACTGCAGAGAAATCCTTAGAGAAACTTACCACTACGCTATCAAAATCCAAACAATCAAAGTACTCAGGGAGTTCCGCAGCACTCTGAGGATTCTTCCCCGAGAAGAGTTCAGCAACTACTTCGACTCCCAAGAGCACCAGGTGCTGGTGGATGAAAACGGAATCATTAAAAACATAAAGTATTTGCCCAGCACTGAAGATATCCTAGAAATACAGGTTCTTTCAGACCAAGACAAACAAAAGTGGAAAAACTGGGAACCTTTCCTAAGTGCAGAAACTCCCGAAGTCGTCAAAAAAAAACTTAAAGCCCCCAAAGAACCTCCTTCTACAACCCCTTCCAACCTGCTTATCAAGAACTCTTGGAACTTTGCCTCCCAGATAAAAAGCACCCTTGAGTGCCTTATTTCTATTCAGAGGATCTTCCAGATTAAGGTCTTTAACAGCTTTTTGTCTCAGGACAGGTTCACAGCTATGGATTTGTTCGACCAAACGCTAGAAGGAAACAACTTCTGGGAAAAAGAACCAACCGACCAACAAGAGTTTTCGCACAGAGTAGTTGACCAGATGCTGGAGGTAAACTCTCCAAGGTACGGCCTTATGGAAAGCATCAAAAGAGCCCTGGGCATGTTTGACTCGCTTTCATCCGAAATAGCAGAAGTCCACGAACACAAGCACATTGCTTACTTAACTATGAAGTCTTTCAAGTGCTTCCAGTCCTTAGTTGCTTACTTGTTCCACTTACTGCACAATTCAGTTATGAACGACAAACAAGCTGTTGCCAGAAAGATCCTGAATTTCTTAACTTACTTGTGCAGGTTTTCACGCAAAACAACCACACTGAAGGACAAACCTTTGTCAGTGCTGGAGTCAAAACCTACTTGCCAGCCTATTGAGCTGCTCGAAAGCGTAATGGGGACTCTGGAGAGCAAAAAGTCGTTTGTGCAAGGAAGCAACTTAGAAGAGTTGAGTTGGGGACTCTTTGACATCGAAGACTCTGAAAGAGGACACGCAATGTCCTCGCACACTGCTTTGAAAATGCGTCTCGAGCAGTACATAACTGCCAAAAGGCTCAAAGGACAACCCTACGAGTCAGTTGAGGCACTGCTGAGCTTTTTAAAACTAGAACTGGAGTGTTGGAAACTCAAGTACGCTTTGTTTGTGTGCAAAACTGGAGACGATATAGTGACTGACCCTTCTTTGTACGAGAAACTTTCTTACGAGTACAGAGACGTTTTGGAGTGGAAGTCAACCACAGTTTCAGGAAACTACGCCGAAAGAGAAATATCCAAACTCACCAACGAGTTGAAGGTTTCACGTGAGTACTTCCAAAACATGCTGAGTGAGTGTGCGGTTAAGTTCTTGACTAAAGAAATCCAGAACTTAAGTGAAGCTTCCAAAAGAACTGGAGAACAGTATGGAGTTAAAGAAGACTTTAGTTGCAACTTCGACAACAACTACAGCGACGTAACTCGCAAAATCGGAGTTCTCCACAACTATTTAAACACTTTAAGAAACCGCTGTACAATAGTGGAGTCACCTACAAGTGGGAAGTCACTGGTGTTTTCTATAAAAGACCTTACTCAACTCACCAAAAGGTTTGCTGAACAAATAATGCGCTACGCAGAGTCGGAGGTAAGACTCCGCGAAGAGTCCTACCAGCTTGAAATCGAGCACCTGCAGAGCCAACTCAAGCACAAAGAAAAAGAAACCAGGGACCTTAAAAAGTCAGTCGATACTATGAAGAACAACATTGAAAGCTTAGTAAACGCACAACTGTCCCAAAAAGGGAACCAACTAATATTTGAACTGGACATTGCTCACCGCCAACTCCACGAAATCAAAAGCCACATCAGTCAACTCGAAAATCAGATGAGGCAGTACGTTTACGCAGAGTTCAGAGAAGAAATGGAAAAAAAAGACCTAGAACTCTCTAACATCAAAGCTAACTTTAAAAGCTTCAGACAAGAAGTTTCCCAGCAACTGAAGTCAGACATTGACTCCAATAAAACTGAAGGCATATCAGAGTTCCAAAGAGCTTCTTCTAAAGTCGCCAGGAAACAAATAACTCAGTTACTTGACGAAGAAAACAAGTCTATTCAAGAAAAGTACGATAACGACATTATGCTCCACCAAGAAACCATCAGAAAGATGCGCACCTTGCACCAGTGGGCCCGGTTCAAAATGAAGCAAAAGTTTGACAACAAAATCAAAGACCTTAGGAGTCAGCTAAGTTCCAACCAGTACTTGTGGGAGCAGTTGAACGAGTCCCAGAGAAGAGAAGCCTTACTTAAACAAGAACTTTCTTACACCCAACAAGCCTTAGCCTCAGCTGAGAAACTTGCAGACAAACTCCAGTCCCAAATAGAAGAAATGAACAACCAACGACTAAGACTCCAACAGTACAAAGCTACCAAAGGCAAACGACTCGCTGAACTCGAAAAAAGAAACAAAGAGTTCCAAAAAGTAGAGTTCATAGACAACACTCGGCTCCTCGGTCAACTTTACCAACAAAACAAACAACTCCACCAGCTAAAAGCTTGCGAACTAGACGCAGCTGAACAGTACAGGAGTCAGTACACCCAGTTCAACAAGCAAATGCAACTACTCAAAAAACAACTTAAACAAGAAAAGAAACTTAAAACTGAAGCCTTTGACCAACTCAACATGTTTAAAGAAGAACTTAAAGGCGTCGAACAAGACCCTGCTTCTATGGAGCACCTCTGGAAACAAAGGTACTACGACTTACTGGACGAGTTCAGGTCCTTCAAGGCCACCCACAGTCGCGAAGCCAAAAGACCTGAGTCAGACCTACTGCCAGCAATAGGCTCTTACGGAAGAGTGAGTTCTTCTCTAGCGTCTAAACATACTGATTAATTATACTTAGCAGTTACAAACTCTACTGCCTTAGTAATCAGTTCGATGCATTTATCCTTCTTAAGTGCAGTTCCAGTTCTGTAGGGTTCCAAAATACTGTTTAAATCTTGGTCTTCTAGTTCTGGCTTGTTTAAAGCTTCGTGAAATCTGTGCAAAAGGTTTATTGAGTCCTTTAAAGAGTAAGTGGTTTCTTGAAGTAAACTGCCAAGGATAGTTTTTAGGTCCGAAGCACTAACTTGGTCTTTGATCTCCAAGTCGTTGAATAACTGGTCTATTGAACTAGTTGGAAGAGGAGGGATGTTAAAAGACTCAGCCACCAAGTCTACTAGTTTTATCAGGTCTTCAGTTTTGCAAAAGCTGTTTTCTCTAGAGTTTTCTAGAAGCTTGTTGGTGCTTTTGGACCCTTTGTATAAAGGGTTCTCTGCAAACAAATAGTTGTCTGTGAAGTTGCTAGGCTCAGCTAGGTTATGATCGCAGCTCGTTTCTGAAGGACTGGTATACCTGTCCATTACTAGGATGCTTTCAGAGCTACTTGAGTAGTCAGTCCAATAGTTTCTGACACTGGCTTGGGATTCTTGGCTGCTTTCAGGGTTTACTTCTAACTGTGGATTTTTGGGAGGTATGCTGGAGATGTTGCTGAAAGGACTTGTAACTTGTTGGTGGCCTTTATCGTTGGAGTCTTCAGCGCTTTCGACAACAATTTGTTTGGTGTCTGGAAGTTCTTGTTCAGCTTCTTCGTTGATTCTGTAGTCTGGGGATCTCTGTATTATACTGGGTTCTCTTTTTGAACAGGCTTTGATTTTCCTTCTGATGAATTGGTTGGGAAGCAGCCACTTGTTGAGCTCTGCGTCAAAGACTTCTATGGTTGGGAGTGAAACAAAGATAACTCTTGAAGCACTAGTGATTGGAGGGTAGTTGCAACTAAGCACAGTGCTGTTTCTTTTGAGAAGCTTTAAACTTGGCTTAGGAAGGAACTTCAGTCTCAAAGGTTGTCCGTTAGGAATATTGTCAGTTACTCCCCCAACTATAATAATACTTTTTTGAACTACTCCGCATATTGGCGAGGAGATCTCAAACGGCAGTTCCACTTCTACTGGAGTCATTTTGAAGTTTTCTAAGTCTACTTTAAAAATCTGTTTACTGAAAGTTTGTTTTCTGGAAAATTTCCCCCCAACTAAGTAAACACTGCCTTCAACCATGGCAGTTCCTGCGCAGACCAGGTCGCTTAAAACAAGTTCCTCACACTTTATCTGGTCTTTATTGAAGTCTTCGTGGAATACTTCCCAGTAGTTCTCTTCAAGGTTAAACCTAGTTAAAGGAACTCCTCCGTAAGTCTTTGAAAGGCCACCTACCAAGTATACCCAGTTTCCTTTTGGGTACAAGTTCCCTAACTCAACTCCAAAAGGCAAGTCACAGAGTCTCTCAACATCACCCTGAGTGCAGTAAACTCTGTAAGCGCACTTAGTGTACTCACTGCCTTCAGAACCTCCACACACTATTAAGCTCGCGTCGTCAAGTCTCCCTATAGCAGAGTCTTCTGGGAAGTGGATTCTTTGCCTCAGTCTTAGTCTTTTGACTTCTTCGTTCCTGAGTTTAAGCACCCTACCACACTTCCTCATAATCAAGTCAATAGAGTCTATTTCAAAAGTCTGCTCCTTTTTTGAGATGCATTTACCCATTATTATTAGGAACAAGAAGTCATCACTAGTGTATGCATGAACCCTAAAGCTACTTCTTCTACCTGGTCCAAGGGGTTCGGAAGGTCGTTGTTTATAAGTGTCATCTTTTCGTAGTACTCTCCGTCTAGGTAACTGAAGTCGTCTCCTCCCCAGACCCAAACTTCCCCGTTTTCCAGAATTACAGCTGACCTGTCGAAACCTGCAAACACTTTTTTGACCTTGTGTTGCGAAGGAATCTTTATGGGAATTGGGCTGCACTGTTCTTGGTAGATCCCTCTTCTGTAGCCGTCTATCTGTCCGTGCATTCTGTAACCGAACCCATACAACTGCCCACTCTGTCCCAAAGCTAGTGTGTGTTTGGTTCCTGAAACCACATCAACTACTTTTTCAGGGAAGTAAATCATTTCAGGGAACTCCACCACTTCAGTAGTGCTTACCTGGCCGCACTGCCCGTATTCGTTTTTCCCAACTGCAAAAACGTTTCCGTCTTCTCTCAAAAAAACTGAAAAGTTGTTTCCACCTGCTATTTTAGTCACTCCGTCCACAGGCACTTTTATAGTTGCTGTAGAGAACCCGTGGCTTGATATGTTAGAAATCGGCGGACTTGAGTAAGCATAGTGAGTGCACCTTCCACACCCGTGCACACTTCCGTCACTTCCTAAGAAAAGCGAGTGCTGGTACCCTGCCTTTACATCAACTATTAATTCGTCTAGCAAAGAGTGCACAAGGTTAGGTTCTAGTCTGTATCTGGAGTCTCCAGAGCCGCACTGGCCTCTGTGGTTGTCGCCCCAGGCGTAAGCCCTTCCTTCAGTGTCGCAAGCTAGAACAAAAGCCCCTCCAACACTTACCTTTCTTAAGTGTCCAGGAGGCTCTGTTTCTTGCTGTGGAAAGTCAGTGCCTTCTCTAAGACTTATCCAAGGAAAGGGTGAGTAGCGCTGTATGAACTTAGCTAGTTTTGTGTAGTCTTTAAGCATCCAAAGAACTTGCATTTGTGAGCGCACGTCTAAAGGCCACCCCCAAATCAGCAACCTGTTGTCATCCAGCAAACAAAGCGACTGGGTCCAACTTGCATGGATGCTTTTGGCTTCGCACTTTTGGAGCGAAGGAATCTCTGTGAACTTCTGTGTGGACTGGTAGTTGTTGGATAGTCCTAGTTGACCAAAAAAGTTAACTCCTCGTGAGCATATATTGTAGAGCTTTATAATTGATTTGTCCATGATTTTGTTAGCACTTATTTGTATTGTAAAAGGGTCCAACTACGAGATTCCAGGGTACTACGGGTCTTTTTACAAAGACTTCAACGCCAACTCAAGTTCAAGTAGGGGCTTTTACTGGAGTTTCGGACACCATGTTGACGAAGTTGGCAACTTCTGGACTGCAGATCAGAACTCACACACCCTAAACTCAGTTGAGTTCACTGAAGCCAAAAGAGCTAAGTTCTTCAGAGTGTCAGGGACTCCTAACTACTCTGGCTACAGGGATGGGTCGGCTTTAAACGCTTTGTTCAACAGTCCTAAGTCCCTGTTTTTCTACAAAGAACACACTAACCAAAGCACCTTCCAAAACAAAATCTACGTTTCTGACTCAGGCAACCACTGCATCAGAGAAGTTCACTTAGACAAACAAGAAGTCTGGAGGTACGCTGGAGAGTGCACACAACAAGGCTTCAAAGACGGCCCCCTTCAAACTGCAAGGTTTAAATCTCCTTCTTTGATCGGTTTAGATGCACAGGGATACATGTACGTTCTAGACGAAGGAAACAAGTACGTCCGACTAATTGACATGCAAAACAAACAAGTAATGACTCTGCTCAACGGAGCTTGCAGAAGAGCCCAAGAAATAGACTCCACCTACGTTCCCCTGCCTTACTACAACGTGTCTGAAAACCAGTTAGGCACTCAGATGATACAAATGGTTTGTGTAAGTAGCATGGTTAAAACCTCTGGAGAACCCAGCGAGCACATACACCAAGAAACTCAGGTTGAAAACTGCCTGGACCACGATATTCTGTGTGGGCAGCGTTCACACCCTTTAGTTGCCAGTGATTAATTACTTTTTAGTTTTCTATGAAGGTACTCTCTGAACTGAGACTGTATGAAGATAATTGCTTCACGAATGATTAAATACAGTTTTCTGGTTGTATAGCGCCTCACGTGTTTCTGGATAATCACAGCTGCGTTGTATTTTTTGGAGAAGCGCTTCCTAACTAAGTACCTTCTGATGAACGACTGAATCAAAATAACTTTTCTAAGGTACAGTTCAGACTCTTCAATAGGTTTGAGTTTTCTGGGTTTTTTAGGGGAATTTTGGTATCTTTTGTTTTTTTTGCCAGTTGAGTTGTTCAAGTAAAGCTTAGCTTCTTGGCTGTCTATGCTTTTTACAGTTATGTTGTTTTTGGAAGGAGTCCTTTTTCTGTAAGCTTTCCAGAACTTCTGAATTAGTGAAGCAGCTTTGTGGCGCAGAGGAGTGTCTACTTGTCTGGGTTTATACTTAACCTTAGACTCAGGAGTGTCCATTGAACGCACTTGGTGCAAGGGGGTGTCTAGTTGTTTCTGGTAAGTTTTGTACTTGACTTTAGACTCAGGAGTGTCTCGGGGGTGGACTCCGTCTAGTTCTTTAATGAGTTTCTTAACAGGGTGGACTCTTTTTTTCTTGTACCTGTTAACAGGCACTGAGAACATAGGCTGCAGTCTTTCGCCCGTTAAGAACCTTGTTTTTGAGGGCCAAATGCTTGAGTATACTGAGCTTTTTTGGTTTTTGGGTTTGGCTCTTTTCTTACGAGGCCCGTCTGAAAGTGGGGGCAACTCAACTTCTTGTTTGGGGGAAGCTGACTGGGAAGCTTTGACCTTAACTGCTTTTTGGGAGTTGTTGATGCTTTTCCTGTGGTTGGAATCCAAGTTGAACTTTTGGTAGTAGTTTTTGAGGTTGAGTGTGAGTGGGTGGTTTTCTCCTAGGTGCTGGGCAGCAAGCTCTTTACCTTCTTTAAAGAACTTAACTGCCTGTGGAGTTTGGTTTAAGTAGTGACTTTCGAGACCTGCGTTGTGGTATGCTATAGCTAAACTGTTTATAGCTGAAGGCTCTTTTTCAAAATTGGCCTTTAGGATCTTAAGGGCTTTTATTGAGTGCGAAAGTGCCAGTTTGTGTTCCCCTATTTCAGAACGCAAGGCACAGATGTTTAAGTGAGTCTCTGCAATCTTAATCAGGTTTTCCGAGCCTGCAGTGTCGTGGTTCAGGGCCTTGTCTAAGTATTTGAGAGCTACTCTAGGCAAGTTGGACCTTTTATACAAAGTGGCTAAGTTGTTAAGCGTAATAAGCCAAAGCCTGTTGGAGTCAGGCAACTGGTTTTTCTTGAGTATGGACTCAGCTCTTCCAAGTAAGTCCTGAGCCATCTCTGTATTGGAGTTCCACACATGCTCCATAGCAAGCTTGTTGTAGTTAAAAACAACTTCACTAACTCCCAACTTATCCTGTGACTCCATTTTTAGATTAGCGACTAAGGGTAGTGGGCCTGTTGGCGACAAAAGTAGACCTGAATCTCTTAGAAGAGGGTCTTGTAGTCTGATGAATCAGAGGGAACTTGATTTCGGGGTTGTAGAATTCCCGAGTGTGGGGTCGTCTTACTTGTTCAGAAGTTGGGATCACAGCAGCGTTTATGATGTGTATGGTTTCGGGGCGGGCTCTGTGCCTTCCAGCCATGTCTTGGTACATGCGCCCAACAGCTCCACACACAGAAGTGTCTCTGTACTCTCTGTACATGTTTGTGATGATAGTTCTGGTCTCATAGCGAATCATGAGTCCGTAAGTTTTGCAGTGGTTTGTATGCTTTTCTTGGACTTCTTTTACTGACACTATTTCGCCATTTGATTTTTTGACCTTGTTCATTCTGCGCAAGAAGTACCAAAACCTGGACTTAGCCCTCACTTCGTCGCTGGCGAAGATTCGCATGCGGTAGATTGTGGGGTTGGGGTCTTCTTCAGTGGGCAACTTGCGGCCAGCAATAACATACTGCCTGATTTTCATCGATAAGCTAGAGTCTCCCTTCACCATTATTATTGCTTCTAGTACCACAATTGCCTATTTATTAGCTGAACCGCTAAGGGGACAAATAAGTTAAGTTAGTGTAAGTGCTTCTATCTAAAGTTACTACAAAGTAGTACAGCAAATAAGTCGAACTAATTCCAGTAGCTGAAAGCGCCAGAAACATCAAAACCAAAAAGTTAGTGGGCGACTGGTAAGCAAGGAACTCAGTGCAGGCGTCTTCTTCTGCTTCGCAACAACTCAAGAACTCACTGAAGCTGCTTAAACAAAAAGCAGTCCACACAAAGAAAGCCGGCGAACTTACATGAAACACTCTGGAAAAAACCAAAGCTGGAAAAAAAGTATACAGCAGCAACACTGCAGAAGAAACCAAACTCCACAGGTACCAAGAACTCACCCAAACTTGGAGTAAGTACAGGTAAGTGCACTTAGTGACTGAGTGAAGTTCTTTGTAACTTATCCAGTTTTCAGAGATTCTGATGAGCATAAGTCCAGACAAGCACATTCCTAGCACCAAAAACACCAGTAGAAACTGTTTGAACCCGCTTGACTCAGATTTAGTCATTTATTTATTAACCCCAAGCTTCAACTACTGCGTAGTTTATAATTAGTTCTTTGCCCACTTTGAAGCACTCGAACAAGTCAGCTACAACCGCGTCTGGAGGAGGTGCAAAGCTATTGTTACAGTACAAAAAGATGTTTTCTTGAATGCGAGTTTGGGTCTTTACAAAGTTTATAATGGTTGCAAAAAGCTCTTTGCCCGAAACTTGGAATTTGGTTTTCTTGAGAATAGGAGCACTTGCGACTGGCTTCAGTAAAACTATTACTTTGTCTTCTCGCTTAATTGGGTTAATTCCTGAGTGACTATCGTAGAACTCATCTTCCATTTTATTGTAAGATGGGGATGGTTTTTTCTCGGATCTTTTCTGCTTTGTTCGGGAAAGGTGAGATCAGAATACTTATTTTAGGACTTGACAACGCTGGCAAAACAACTCTGCTGTACAGGCTCCAGCTCAACCAAGTAATTGAAACAGTGCCCAGTAAGGTCTAAGCAGCAATCGGATTCAACGTAGAAACAGTAACTTACCACAACTTGAAACTCCAAGTTTGGGACTTGGGAGGACAAGGCACCATCAGGCCTTACTGGCGGTGTTACTACCCCAACACAAACGCTGTGATCTATGTAGTTGACAGTGCAGACAGGGACCGCATAGACGTCGCAAAGCAAGAAATGATGAGTATGCTTCAAGAAGAAGACCTAAACGGAGTCCCTTTACTGGTGCTTGCTAACAAACAAGACTTGCCTGGAGCCATGAGTGATGCTGAAGTTAGTGAAAAGTTAGGACTCCACACTCTCAGAAACAGACAGTGGAGTGTGTTTAAGTCCTCTGCCAAAACAGGCGAGGGCTTCACTGAGGGCTTGGACTGGCTGATCACCCTGTTAAAGAATTAAGTATTAGAAAGTTCATGGAACACCAAAGTGAATTTGTTATAAGGAGTTTGTTGTTTACGAGTGTTTTGGTTTTTAGGTGTGCAAAGAGGTTGTGGGAACAGTGGGTCAATGGCTATTTGGAAAGCGTTTTCTAGCATTGAAGAAATTATTCTGGCTAGTATAGAACACGAAGTTTCTAAGCAAGGGTTTGTGTTAACTTCTATAAGCCAAGGTTTGAGTTTGGTGTCCAGCATAAAGTCGTAGCCGAATATTTCAAAACTAAACCCTCTGTTTCTCCTGTTGAGTTTGTCGTAAGTTGCCTCAATAGTGTCTTTGACAGCTTCGCGCATTTTAGGAAGAATTTCGCTTAAAAACTCAACTTGGAGTCCTTTGGAGTTCAAGTACTTTTGGAAGTCGCCGTAGGACAACTTGTTGCCAGGCTCGTATTTTCCGTAGTCTTCGGACTTCTTTTGCACAGCGTCATTAGTTAAGTGAACGAACTTATTGTTAATTCGGTTAGGGTTGTACTTTTTAGAAGCGGTTCTTAAGTACCCTTCTTCGTAAAAGTAAGCTTGGGTCACATTGTTCACTACGGTCACTAGTGCAAAGCACCTTATGTCAAATTTCCGTTTGCTGATCAGGAATGGGTTGTGGATGTACTTTTGGATGATGAAACTGTGAGCTCCAGTTCTGGGGAAAGGATTGTTTTTGAGTTCTTCAGTTATTTGGGAGATGTTGTTGCACAGACGTATTCCGTTTCCTCTGTTGGTGTTTTCGCCAGGTTTGAGGATCCAAATGTTCTTTTGGTTCTTTTGGCTGAGCTTGTTGTAGAAGCTTTCAAACTTCTCAAACGAAGGGTCATTTTGGCCGTTCACTATGTGGAAAGTAACAGGTAAGTAGTTAAACACTTTTAAACCTTTAGCTTCGTAGTAAGCCTTCATGCTTCTGTACAGGTACTTTTTGTCTGATAAGCAGTTATGGAACTCTAGCTTATTGTGGACTTTGAGTTTGTTGGGCATTACTGCGTTGTTGAGTTCTAGTTTCACAAAGTTAGGGTTGTTTAAAATACTCTCAAAGCCCAAGTCGGACTTTACTAAGCTTTCACTTGCAAAGTTAAACTCCAAGCTTTCACTGGTGAGTTTTTGAGGTTTGTAGTCCAAGCACTCTATAAGCTCAACAAAGGGCTTCTTAGTTGTTTGGGTCCAAAGCAAGTTAGCACTGAGCATTTCGTCTTCCTTAACATGAGACCACCACCACCTACTGTTGAAGCACTCCCTAACAACTGGACTGTTGTTGCCTTTTGGGAGATAGTAGGTGTATAAGTTCCTTGATTCCTTGAGCACTTTGACTCCATTGCTTAAGTTTATGCAGCACCCCAGTTGACTTGCAAAGTTTATTTTAGACTTAAGGTTGAGTTGGGGTTTGTTTTCTTGACTGAAGCTTTTAGAGTGGCTGGGTTCTCTAGAGTATTTTTTGAGTCTTTTGAGTTTCTGGAGTTTTAAGGTGCTTCTGGGTTTGTCTCTTTTAGGCGATTCAGTTTTTCTAATGAAGCCTCTGTCCCTTACACGGTGGGTCATATAGTGGATTTTACTAGGTCGGACTTCAAGAGTTAACTGATAAGTAGCAGCTACTTCTTTGGGCAAGTTAGCGAAGGACCTGAGGAGTTTTTTAGAAGAGGTGCTTTTTGTTAAGTTTCTTCTTTCAGTGTCAACTAAGTCCCTAGGGTGGCTTCTATCTTTTCTTCTTTTGAAGTTTAACATAAGAAATAAATATGAACCTAGACGAGTTCGTTTCTGAAAACAATGCTGTTAGTGTAAGTTACACAAGGAAAAACTTTAGGTCGTCTACTTTAGCCAACACGCCTGCTTCAAGTCTTTCTATGTGTTCTGAAGACTGTTTGCCCACAAAATCAGGCTGGCTAAAAAAAAGGTCCACCGGAGTTTTCAAACGGTGGCAGTGGAGATTTTTTGTGCTCAAAGACAAGGTTCTGAAGTACTTCCACGACTTGTCTAAAACTCTGCCTGCAGCTGTCATAAACTTTGAGCAAGTAGACACAGACTTAGAAAGGATAAGTTCAACAGAGTTGATAATTGTTCTTTCGAACTCCAAAAGGAAATTCCATGTCAAGGCTAAGCCCCAAGATATTGCTAGGTGGGTTGAAGCACTCAAACCCCATATTCAGTGTTCTCTCGGAAAACTAGAGAAGCGCAGTAGTTTGTCGCTGAAAAAAAACTTTTGGAAGTACAGTTACATCTCAGAAAAGCAGTTCAGGAACGAAGCTAGTACTGGAGATATTTTGCTGTTCCAAAGCAAAAACTTAACAGCTAAGTTACAAAGAGGTTTAACAGGCAGCAAGTACGACCACGTAGCAATGATTCTGCGGTACTCCTCAGAAAAGATAGGGTTCCTAGAAGCCACAGGAGCCACAGGAGTAGCAATAGTGCTGTGGGACGACTTTTTAAGTTTCCAATGGCACTTGTTATACTCTAAATTAGTTCTGAGGAAACTCAACATTGTGCGCAACCAAGAAAACATTTCTAAGTTCGAAGACTTCATAGACAAAGTCCAAGGAAAAAACTATAGACTCACTCCTAACAAAATACTCAGGAGGTCCAAAAATGTGACTCCAGGCGAAGAAAAAAGCTACTTTTGTTCAGAACTTATAGCTTCTGCTTACAAAGCTTTAGGAATACTTCCCCAGGACGTGCCTTCTTGTCACTACTTTCCGGGCAAGTTTGCTTCTGAGTCGCTTCCTTTGATTAATTGTGCATTAGGAGAGGAGCTTTTAATTGACTTTTCTTTATAATCTAAAGATGTCTTACTTACTAGATGTGACCTTATCAGACACCCTGCCTATTCAGAAGAAACCAGTTGTTAAAAACCCTAAAAACAGCATGAAAGTTGACTCTATAGAAACTATAAGAAGGGGCTTGTACCGACCTAAAGAGCCCAGTCAAGTTCTCTCAGACACAGAAGAAGACCTGTTCAGTGACTTAGAATACGACATGCAAGTAAGCGAAGCCATCCAAAACATAGGAAGCAACCCACAAACCACTCTTAAAGAACTTAAAACTCAAATAGAGCACTTTAAAGAAGAACCCTCAGTTGTCAAAGAAGAGTTTAAGCCCACCACAGTTGCTGACAGAGAAGCTGAGGTCCAAAAAGCCAACCAAGAATACAGTGAGTACAAGTTCTTCAAAAGGAAAAGAGCTTTGCAGAACTTATACGGAACTAACAAAAAGTTAAAGGAATCTAATGCAACTTAGACATTCTAAAGCACTTCCTACGCTTGATAACGACTTTGTTAGCAGCAGGTGAAAGGACTTGGTGCTTGGGAGTGGGTTTAGGGGTAGGTTTAAGCCTTGGCTGGGCTTTAGAAGAACCGGAGCGTGGGGATAAGTAAATTGTTGTGCCCATTAACTGGAGTTCGGGGCTTTTAGGTTGTTTAGTGTTGGTTTGGGCGTTGTCTAGGACGGACTTTAGGGTCTTTCTTAGATTTACGCTGTTTTTTTTATCAGTGAGTTTAGGTGTTCTGGGTTTGAGTGTCACTGAGATCATGTTAGCTTTGTTAGGTGTCTTTGAAAACTCTCTGTTAAGACTAGGGTCAGTTAATTCTTCTAAGTACTCACTTAAACTCAAAGAGTTCAGATTACTAGCATCGAAGCTAAGGTTCTTTCTGTTAAAAAATCGTTTTATATTGCTGTTGAAACTGTCACTTAATTTGAATTTCTTAGGACTTTTGGGTTTTTGATCTATAGGATGCGGAGTAGATCTGGTTTGGTTTTTTTCTGGCAAAATTCACTCCGTTAAGTTTCTTTTCCATTTATTTCATAAGTAATTATTGCAGGTCATGGACAGAAGACCACTAGCAATCCCTAAGAACTGCCAAGAACTCAAACTTAAGTATAAACACTCCAGACTAGCTGAACTGCTCACTTGCTTTTTGACTAAAAAACTCAAAGGGTACTTTGGAGTTTTGAAGCCAGAAACCATCAACCAAAAGATCCAGGGGTGCCTTGGGGTGGTGCTGGTAATTTCAAAAGTCTACGATAAAGTAGGTATTTTGTTTTTCGCGAAGCTCATAAGGAACTGCCGGGCCAAGATGATAAGTGCTTCTTTTTCAAAAACTATTTCAAAAGTAGTGCTTCAAAGACTCAGTTCTTACTTCGAAGAATTAAAAGGCTTTAACTCTAAGCAGTTCAGAATCAAAAGGATCAAAGCTGCTTTAGACTCTATAACTCCCAAGCAAACCCTTGACACTTCTAAGTTAGTTCAAAGCTTCTATCAGTACAAACACTCTTTAAGGGACAAAAGCCAAGCTCCAACTATAGTCACTAGCCCCGAAATCAGCTTTTCTATGGACAAGTCTTTTAGCAGGTCACATGTTATTCAAAAAGTAAACACCATTAAAGAACTGCTTTACGGGAAACCTTCACTGGATGAAAGCTTAACTTTTGGACACAAAAACAACTTAATTACTAAAGAAAACATGCCTTTTTGCGAAGTAACTAGAGAACCCTGTTTCAACCAACAAGAGTTCCTGAGTACCTCTAAGTTGCAAAAAGCCTCTGTAAGGACAGTAACTTCTATACTCAAGTACAAAATAAACAACACCTACAAACTGCTCTTCGACAAAGTAGTTCACCAAACCAAAGACCATAGCCACACCAAAGCAACAGTCATAAAAGCTTTAAAGTCTCAAAAAGGCAACAAACAAAAGATCATAAGGGGCTTAGAGCGCTTAGGCAAACTGTTCAGCATGAAAGTTCTGAGCTACTTCAAGTCTATGAGTGTTAGGAGCTTAAACCAAAAACCCATAATATCAATATCGCCTATTTACAACTTAAAACCAGTAGTTGGACTTGCACGTAAAATCCAAAAGTCCACTTGCAAACAAGCTTTAGAAAGGTGGAAGAACTCCAGAAACTTAAAAGTTGCTAGTGTATTGAAGATCACTTGCTTAGTTCAGATTCTGAACAAAAAAATTTACCTTTTAGTATGTGACAGCTGGAACTTAATTTTTAACTGGAGGTTCGAGTTAACCATGTCTAAAAAAGTTGTGATTAGAAAAGCACTTGAGCACTGGCAGCAGTTTTCAAACTACCCCGGGAATTACTTGTTCGAGGCTTTTTGCAAATGGAAAAGAATTCCCAAAGAAGACAGGATTCAAAAGCTCAAGTCTTACAAGAAGTTTTTTGATTTAAATTAAGTCTGAACATAAATGGAAACTAGTTGTTCTCAGAAGTGCCAGCCTATCTCTCAGTGTAACTGTGGAAGTTTTTTATGTACTCACAATATCACTGAGCATCTTATGGCAGGACATACTGTCTGTCCTCTTTCTAAGCAAATGAGACTCAATAAAATACTTGCCCCAATTTCTCAAAAAAAAGCAGAAATCATAAGTCTGAGTGAAAGCATTATTTCTGAAGTCCAAAAAATAACCTACTACCAGCTTACTCGACTTAACAGGCTTAAGAAAAAGGTGACTGACTTATGCGAAGTTAAGCCTTCTATCATTAACCATGTAACTGAATGGGCAGATTCTGTAGGACCTTTGGAGGAACAACTTGACGAACTAAACGACCTCATTGAAGGGCTGGGAATCGATAGACCTATTAACTTTTTCAAGCCAATAATTGTGTCTGGTAGCTTGGACAGGACTATAAGGATCTGGAAAGATAACCACTCCCAAGTGCTAGAGAACAACAGTGGAGTCTTGTCAATGGTTATGTCCCACACCAAAGACTTCCTTGCTTCAGGTGGTGAAGACAACACCATCAAAGTATGGGACCTAATCTCTAGACAAGTAACTCAGGTACTAAAAGGCCACGGCGGCGGGGTGCGTTCTTTGGCTATTTCTAGCAAAGACGAGTTCTTGGTGTCTGGAAGCTCAGACAAAACACTTAGAGTGTGGAGTCTAGCTTCTGGAGAAACAACTGCAGTTCTCCGTGGGCACAACGGTGATGTTTGGTCAGTAGCCATTTCCAGAAAAGACGAGTTCTTGGTATCTGGAGGAGATAAAACAGTTAGGGTCTGGAGTCTGCCTTCCGGACAACAACTTCTGGTACTTAAAGGCCACAGTGGTGTTGTGAAGTCGTTGGCTATTTCTAACGAGGACGGCTTCGTTGTTTCTGGAGGCTGGGACAAAACGCTTAGGGTATGGAGTTTAGGTTCTGGAAAGCAAGTGAAGGTCCTTAGTGGTGTTAATAGCGATATAAACGCAGTAGCTATTTCGAGTAAAGGGGATTTTGTTGTTTCGGGCAACAGAAATGGAACAATTGTAGTGTGGAGTGTTGTTTCTGGAAAGAAGAACCAAACTTTGAAAGGACATAACAGCTTTGTGAATTCACTCAGTTTGTCAAATGACAACAAAAACTTAGTTTCTGGAAGCGACGATGGTTCAGTCAAAACTTGGAGTCTCCAAACAGGTGAGCAGATTGAGCTGTTAGAAGGTCATACTCGTGAGGTGCGTTCAGTTAGCTTTGCCTATGAGTAGTTATGAATTATAATTTTAAGTTCAAAGCTTGAGTTAAATGGTATAATGAAATTGCTTCTTCTGGTGCTTTGGGTTGTGAGCTGTGTCGGGGAGATGCAGACTCACTGGAACTTGCAAAGAGAAGCTACAGTAACCGCTTTTGAACTGTGCATATTCAGTATAGTTTCTAGTTACTTTCTGATGCTAGTAGGTCTAGGAACAATGGTGACCTTTGGAGTTTTGAGTCATGGTTTTATGGAGCAAGTAATTTCATTGCTTCTGACTAAGATCCACTTAACTTATAATTAAGAGTTTAATAACCCTACATTTAACCGTATAAACCTTTTCTAAGATGTTCTTAAATGGACTGGAAGCTAGTTCCAGTTCAAACTGGTTCAAGCAGGAAGTGCTATGGTGTCAGGGTAGGTGGAAAGCTTCCTTTTGCTTGCAGTCTGTAAAGAACCTAGACAGCCAAGGCTAGTTGAATAGTAGCTGATTCATCTAGAAAGTCTAGGTTAGGGTGACCGTTCGTTAGGCCTTCAAGAAGACGCTAGAAACACAAGATAAAACCTTAAATTAACTAAAATTAAGATAATTAGTTATTCTTCCTTAGCTTCTTATAGGAAACCTACAGAGAATGCAAAAAATACCCTAGAACATTGGGTGCTTATCAAGCATAACATTTTCTGTTAATTGACTTAAACTTAGTATTTTCGATATACTCAGAAATTATCGTATAATGTTGCTTCTCTGAATTAAAAGCCTTTTTGGCCGTATATTTATAATGGGAAATAGTTGTTTTTCAAGCCGCAAAGAGGAACCAGCTCCTGAAGCATCCCAGCCTGTTGAAGCACCCCAGCCTGTTATTGTATCAGGGAGCATCGATAAGACTATCAGAATTTGGAAAGATGGCCGATCTAGAACGCTCAGAGGTCATGAAGAATCCGTATCATCAGTTGCTGTGTGTCCTAGGAAAGGAATAATTGTCTCTGGTAGTCAAGATGAAACGATTAGGGTGTGGAGTATAGCTAGCAAAAAAACAATCCAAGTACTTAAGGGACATACTAATTGGATATTGTCTGTGGCAATTTCTAGTGACGGGGAATGTGTAGTATCCGGAAGCATTGACACTACAGTTAGAGTATGGAGTCTAGCTTCTGGGAAAGACACTCTAGTACTCAGAGGTCATAGTAATGCCACTAGATCAGTGGCTATTTCTACTAGCGAGGAATACATTGTTTCGGGTAGTTACGACACTACAATTCGGGTGTGGAGTCTAACTACCGGAGAATTAATCAGAGTTCTGGAAGGCCACAGCAATCGAGTCAATTCAGTAGCTATTTCCAAAAGTGACCAATACATTGTATCGGGGAGTAATGACAGAACACTTATAGTGTGGAGTCTTGCTTCTGGGGACCAGATTAAAGTACTACGAGGACATGACATGTGTATCTACTCGGTTGCTATTTCGACTGACGAGCAGTTTCTAGTCTCAGGAAGTGAAGACGAAACCATCATTGTGTGGAGTCTTGCTTCTGGAGAAATAACTCAAATACTAGAAGGACACACTGGATGGGTAGTTTCAGTCGGGCTATCAGCTGACGACAAATATTTGGTGTCTGGAGGTAGAGACAATTCAGTTAGAGTTTGGGACCTCTCTACAGGTCAGCAGATTCAACTATTAAAAGATCATACTAACCAAGTGTGGTCAGTTCACTTAATTTAACTTGCTTAGAATTCATTATAAGCAGTTTGCATCGATTTCATACTAGGCATTCCTGTTGCTTTTTCTCGAGAGAAACCCTAAATTGCAGGGCCTCTTTCTAAATCGAGCACCGTGTTTCCAGTTTTTTTGTACATAGTGTTCTTTGCAACTTCAAGAGTCCTATTTGTTGGATGTACTGTGGGGAAACAACGAGTTCTAGGCTTTTTGGGTATTTCGGTAGTGTTCTGGGTTTACTCCGGAGTTTGTGCTATAGGAGTTGCCTACTCTAATATGATCGAAACTAAGGGCTTGAGACTGTTTACTAAAAGGGCAACTAAATAGCTTATGTTATAATAAATGTTATTTTTGGCACTGATAGTTACGTTAAGCTATGCAATCGCCAAAGAAACTCAGGGAGGATACAACTCTGTTAAATTCGAAGTTTCTAAGGTTAGAATTGACGGAAAGTTAGTACTTCCTGCAGGGAATGAAGTAGAACTAGCCATAGAACCTCAAGTTCTAGTTGAAGATTCCTTTAAAAATACTTCCCATTCTTACCTCAGTATTCAAGGAGAGATCAACTTGGAAAATTTTAATCCTGAGTCATTTTTCATTTTCAGTCACCCATTTTCTTCACCACCTTCCCATTCAAATTTTTGCAGTTCACTGGAATTTAGTTTAAATTGTGATTTCAAGGGGACTGTGACTATATACTTTTCACTTTCAAGTTCTAAAATCACTTGCCAAGTTAACACTAGAAGTACCAGAAAGCTTTCGGCGACTCCAAGAGTCCAGTACGGGAAAGTGGTTGGTGCTGGAACTGACGGTTCTGGAGTTGGAGTACCTACTCTGGTGAGCTTCTATGAAAGCTTTGGGGATCCTTTGGTAGTGGCAATGGTAACTACTCACAATGGGGATGAGTCTGTCACTTGTAGAGTAAGTAGCCTTGACTCTAATGGGTTTAATGTTTTTGTCCAGCCTGCACTTAACGGTCCTAACAAGGAAAACCACCCAGCTGAGGATATTGGGTACTTTGCAGTGGACCTAAGTAACCTTCCAAGTGGAATGCAGGGTGGAAAGATTACACTGAGTGGAAAGCTTAGTTACGAAACTGTAAACTTTTCACCAGCTTATTCTTCTGAACCTGTGTTGCTGGCGTTTGTGCAAACTGAAAACAATCCTGGAATGATAACTGCTGCGATTATAAACCATAGTGCTGGGAGTTTTGAAATCGGATTGGATAACTTGATGACTGGAGACCCGATTGCTACTAGTGAAGAAGTAGGCTGGATTGCAATTCCAGCTGGAGAGTATGACTTCGGGTCTAAAGTTGAGTTTGGAAGAACTGGGAACGAAGTTACGCATGAAAAATTCATTGTGCAGACTAGTTATCTGTACTCTGAAGTGCCTACTCCAGTAGCTTCTTTGAATAGTTATAATGGAGCTAATGGAGTCTATGCAAGAGGCTACCTTAGCAATTCTAACGACGAAATTTGGTTTCATGTGCAAGAGGATCAGGTTAGTAGCTCGGAAAGAGAACATGGAAATGAGATAGTATCATGGATAGCATTATTGACTCAGGAATGCTACTACATCCAAAACGTATGCCAAGACTTTTGTCCAAGTGGTTTCTCTTTAAGCTCCAAACAGTGCTTGAAAGACTCAGCTTTTGTGTTCCACTTAACTCCCCATGAAATCAAGGATACAGTCTACGACAACATTAACAGTATTCCTGTGTCCACTGGAGAAGACTCTTCTTTCTACCCTAACTACAAACCCAGTGATCCATGGGCTGCTTATATGAGAGGGTACTACTTTACTGGCTCTTCTTATATGAGCTTTTCTGGACTTACACTGGCTCCTCACTTCACTTTGACTGTCTGGGTGCGTCCGGACTCTGGTTCAGACACCCAAGTTTTGTTTTCCAAAGAAGACGGAAGTGAATTAGTAGAGTTTGCTCTAGACTCTGGAAAACCCAGACTCAAAGTGCTACTGAAGAACCTTGAGAGTCTAGAGCACACTTCTAGTAGTTCCATTACTCGTAAAACTTGGAACTTCCTTTGGGCAAAGGCCTATCTCAAAGAACCAGAGCACCACTTCACAATTGAGCTAGGCACTAATCTAGACGGAGGAGTGGAGCTAGAGTCAACTGAAATGTCTTGGTACTACGACGCCCAGTCAAGCTACCAAATAGCTTTAGGAGCTAAGGTTTCGCATGAAAACTACTTCAAGGGGTTCTTGTACGAACTAAGAATCTACAATGAGAAACACGATGCTGCTAGCATTATGACAAGCACTTGTTCTGAAGGTTGCACAGTGTGTCCTAGCTCTACCGGAGATTGTATTGTTTCATGTGACATAGACGAGCACTGGACAGGTGGTAATTATAACTCCTGCAGCACTTGTGGAACTTGCCCTTATGGATGTGTGAGACCCGAGAACTGCAACTCGTGCCATGATGAAATCTGCAATGAATGCACAGACTATGGAACAGGGTGTGTGAATTGCAAAGAAAACTCTACTGAGCATTTAGGAATCTGTGAGTGCGACTCTACCTACTTCAAAGACAACGGCGTTTGCTCCAAGTGCACTGCTAACTGCGAGAAGTGTTCATCCAGCAGTTTATACAGTTGCTTGGAGTGTTCAAGTGGCTACTACTTAGTTCAGAGTGTTTGTGTGACTGAGTGTCCTAAGGGCTACTCCTGTTCCTCAAGTGGTTCTACAGTTGAGTCTGAGTTTGTGTTCCACCTTAATCCCAACAAAATCGAAGACACAGTGTACGACCTTAGAAACTCAATTCCTGTGACGACTGGAGAAGACAACAAGTTTTACCCAGAGTATGGAGAGTTTGACCCATACGCCTCCAAGGACAGAGGCTACTACTTTAGAGGAACATCTTTCATGCAGTCAAGTGATCCACTTCTGCTTTCTCCTTCCTTCAGTATTGCTACTTGGGTTAGGCCTTTGAATGAGTCAGGTACTCTTTTTTCCAGAGAAAAGCTGCAACTCTCCATTGAAAACTACTCTCCCAAGTTAGACTTAGAGTTGAGCTCAGGAAGTGTCTCTTTGGAAGGACCTCCTCTAGATGACTCAGGCTGGAACTTAGTTGGAGTAAAAACTTACATTAGTTCTGAGCAATACAAAGTAGAGTTGTGGACTAACTCAACTAAGGTTTCTTTGGAAACAACTGGGTTCTTTGAAGAAACTCCTTCTAGTTTCACTCTAGGAGGAAAGAACTCTAACTTCAAGGGCTTTCTGTGGGACTTTAAAATCTACAACTCACCCATAAACCCTCCAGTAGAGACTCAGTGCTTGAACTGCACTCACTGTCCAGTGGAGTTAGAAGGAGTTTGCCTGCCTAACTGCGGAATAGAAACTTACTGGAACGGAACCCAGTGTGTAGAGTGCAACTCCCAGTGTAAGTTTCAGGGCTGTGTAAGACAAGACACTAGTTGCAACCTTTGTGAAAACAGACAGTGCTACAAGTGCTCTGACTACCAAGGAAGTTGTTCTGAGTGTATTGAGCATGCATCAGACTCTAATGACTGTGAGTGCTACCACCCCTACTACTGGGAAGAACCACTTGAGTCTTGTGTGGAATGCCCCCAAGGAACTTACTTAGACTCTGAGTGCTTGGAATGCACTAACTTGTGTGAAACTTGCCAGTCTGCAGAGGTGTGCATTACCTGTATTGAAAACGCTTCCTTAGCCAAAGACTCTACTTGTAAATGCAATGATGGCTTCAAAAGAGAAGACAACACCTGCCAAAAAGAGTACTTCTACGCAGACTTAGAAGTGAAGACAAACAACTACTTGAACTTAACATTCACAAGCCCATTAGAAGAAGACCCAACTGAAGAGGACTACCTGATTATTTTAGAAGACAGAAGCATCAAGTACAGTTACTCAATCGAAAAAAGATCCAACAAAACCTACTTCATAGCCTTTGATTTTGAAGACAGTGTGGAAGAAGGAGAGCCTTTGACCTTAAGGTTCACTTCTGAACTCAGAGATGCAGACTCCAAGTTCCTTTTCAATAAAACTTTAAGTGGAACTCTTTACTCTTACGATGCTGACAAAAACCAAGTAGATCAAGGGGCTAGAATTGGGGAAGGTGCAGCTATGATAGCGGTGACAGTAGGTTTGGGTACTGGAATCCTTAACCCTGATCCGTCAAGTATGTGGGCTCTGATCAACACTATCCAACTACTAGGCTTTATTCCGATATCCAACAATCAACTGACTCCTATGCTTTTTGGGTTCTTCTCTTCTTTCAACGACTTGGGACTTCTGCCTAACTTCTTTGAGTTTTTCTTAGACGCAAAAGAAACCTCCAACAATCACAAAAGGTCCTTTAACTACGGATATGAGTCTAGCTTGTTTTTGGTCAATGCAGGAACACCAGTCTCCATGATAATGATGATCTTAGTGTTGTGGCCTTTAATCAGGGGACTTTCGGAGTGCAGAATAAGGTCCATAAAGAAGAAGTTCATCAAAGTTTTAGAAGAGTATAGGTACAGAGTGATAATTCGTTCTTGGATTCAGTCTTACCTAGAAGTTTCAATTGCAGTTTTGGTTCAGTTGTGGAACTTCGCTGCTTTAGAGTTTGTTCCTATTTTGAACTTTGTGGTGGCTTTAGCTTTTGGAGTTGCTTTGATGATTTCGCCTTGGTTCATCATAAAGTTCATCAGAAACAAGTCAGTAGAACTAGTGGAACTCACTGAAAATTCAGCTTTTTACAAAATGTTTGGATCTTTGTTTTACGAGTTCAAAGTAGACGGAAGCAAACTTGCTAGGTACTTCTACATCTTTTTTGTGCTCAGAAGACTCCTTTACTCCTTGAACCTTATTTTTACGGGGAGCTTTCCTTTCATTCAGTCTCTAATAAACACATTGCTGTCTTTGGGGTTTTTGGCTTACTTAGGATTTGTCAAGCCACATGTGAATGTTGTTTTAAGTGTTTCAAACATTATTTCTGAAGTGGGCATATTCTTTGTGTTTGGTTTGGTTACTTACTTCCTCCAAGAAGAACAAGACTACAAAAGACCAGTTGAAAGTGCTGTGTTTTACATAACTTTGATAGTAATACTTGTGCAGACACTAGCTTGTGTGATAGTTTTCATCAAAGGAATCGTTGAACTGATAAGATCCAGGAAGAAAAACAAAGTTACAGAGGTCGATCCCCAGACCCATGAAGTTAGCAAAAGTGACCGAAGTGAACGTGACAGAGTATCAGACTTTTTCAGAAGGATCAGAAGGACAAGGATCCAGAGTACCTTTAATTAACTCTAAAAGCTTTCACAGCCTTAAATCATAGTTTGTTGTTTTTAAAGCTTTTCAAGTTATAAAAGACAGATTTAAGTGAGCTAGAGTCCTGCTACTCTCCAGGTCTAACAAGTAAATGGAAATCCCCTTAATAGTGAGTGGAAGCAGTGACCGGACAATTAGAGTGTGGAAGCCTCCCCAGAAACTACACTTTTTTGAAAAAGTAGGCAATATCAGACCGATTCTAGAAGTTCTTAAGTTTTTGAGTTCTAAAGAAATCATTGCAATTGCAAGAGTTAGCAAACAGTTTTACCAAGCTGCTTTCCACTACGAAATAAAGCACAATACATTTGTGGAAAACCAAGTACTGAGAGGGCATACTAATTTAGTTGCTTCAGTGGCTGTTTCCCATAACAAAGAGTTTTTGGTGTCTGGCAGTTGGGACAAAACTATCATAGTATGGAGTTTAGTTACTGGACAAGTAATTCAAGTGCTTAGAGGTCAGTGGGACGAAGTAAGCTCTGTGGTTGTTTCTAGTAAAGACGAGTTTCTGGTGTTTGGAAGTGGAGACCATACTCTTAGAGTGTGGAGTCTGCTCTCTGGAGAGGAAACCTTAGCCTTGGGTGGTCACACTGACTTTGTAGAGTCAGTGGCTATTTCGAGCAAGGATGAGTTTGTTGTTTCTGGAAGCAGAGACAACACAGTTAGGGTTTGGAGTTTAGTTTATGAAGAACAAGTTGCAGTTTTAAAAGGTCACACTGACTGGGTAAGTTCAGTGGCTATCTCCAGCAAGGACGAGTTTATTGTTTCAGGGAGTTACGACAAAACCCTTAGAGTGTGGAGTTTGGCTTCCCGGGAAGAAATTATGGTTCTCAAAGGCCATACTGGATGCGTGGACTCATTAGCTATTGCAAGTAACGACGAGTTTGTTGTGTCTGGAGACGGAAAAGGAATAATTAGACTGTGGAACCTAAACACAAAAAAGCAAATTAAATTTCTTAGAGGGCATGCCCAACACGTGGTTTCGCTTAGCTTATCAAGTGACTGCGAGAATTTAGTTTCTGGGGGCAATGACCGTTCAGTTAGGGTTTGGAACCTTAGAAGAGGCCAGCAAACCCAGTTGCTGAAAGGCCATGCTAACATTGTGTGGTCAGTTAATTTGGTTAACTAAAAATGAGCAACACGCTAAAGTTTAACTCAAACTTTACAAACTTTATTCACTCAAAAAAGCCTCAAAGCAAAGTTCTAAGAGAACTGCAGCACGTGCAAACTAGCACTGCTTCTTACGAAAACACAATTGAGCACCAAACTACAGAGTTCAAAATACTCCAAAGAGAATTCCAACTAAAACTTGCTGTGAAGTTAGCTAAAGATCCCCAGTTTGCTCCTGAAAGGTTCAAAAGAGTTAATTAATGTAATAGTTGCTTTAATGGAGTCTGGGCTTAAAGTAGTATCTGGAGGCAGTGATAAAACTATTAGGGTCTGGGAACACAACCAAGTTATACAAGACACCTCTGAAGTAGGGTGTCTAGTTATCTCTAAAGACTTTATAGTGTCTGGAAACTGGGAAGGCACCATCAAGTTGTGGAACCCACTTACTGGGGAACTACTTAAACAACTACAAGGCCACACTGACAAAATCAAGTCACTAGCTATTTCAGGGAACCTTTTGGTTTCTGGAAGTTGCGACAAAACCATTGGAGTTTGGGACCTAGTTACTGGAGAAAGAACTGGAGTTCTAGAAGGACACAGTGACTGGGTCCACTCAGTGGCTGTTTCAAACAAAGAAAACTTTATAGTTTCAGGAAGCAGGGACTGCAGTATTAGGGTTTGGAATCTAGGTTATGAAACTAGGGTGTTAGAGGGCGAGTTTGGTGTTGTTTTGTCAGTAGCTATTTCCAGCAAGGACGAGTTCATCGTTTCAGGAAGCAAAGACTGCAAAATCCGAGTGGTTGGGATTACAGACGGGAAAATTCAAGTACTTAGTGGGCATACCTCCAGTGTGTGCTCAGTAGTTGTTTCAAGTAAAGACGAGTTTATAGTTTCAGGGAGCACCGACAAAACCATTAGACTATGGAGCATTTTAGGAGAGCAGCTAAAAGTGTTTGAAGGCCACATAGGACCAGTTACTTCAATAAGTGTATGGAATGGGTACTTAGTTTCAGGAGGCGGCGACAGAGACCAAACAGTAAGAACCTGGAGCCTCGAAACACAAGAACAACTCCAAGTGCTGAGGGGCCATACTGGCCATGTCTACTCAGTTAAGCTAGCTTATTAAAGATGATGGAAAGAGTAGAAGACGACGTTTTAAACTACGTCATGAGGCCTTACCGCACACAAGAACCCTACCAACTCACAGAGCACGAAAAAACCCAACTAGACCAAAAAAACCAGGTATTTAATGCTTTGAGCGAAGAGTTTCCCGTTTCACTGGGAAAAGAAGTGTCTCACAAAGAAAGAGACGAAAGAACTGACTTGGAAATGGACGACAGCACTCTTACCTACGGAGAGGTAGACTTTGTTTCAATTGGAGAGATATTTGCTGCCATAAACAATCGGTACGGAGGCATACCTAAAGGAGGCAAGTTTTATGACTTGGGCTCAGGCACTGGCAAAGGAGTTGTAGCAGCAGCCCTGCTGCACAACTTCGAAGAGTGCATTGGAATCGAATTACTACAAGGACTCTACGGTATCTCTTGCAGTCTTAAAAACAAGTACGACTCAGAGTTTCCCAAAATCGCAGGTGAGAACCCTGATCTTTTCGAGTCAGTTCCTAAAGTAACTATGATCCAAGGAGACATTTTAGAAGACATTTGGAAAGATGCTAGCTTTATATTTGGCAACTCAACTTGCTTTGACGACTACATGATGGAAACTATAGGCAGTGTAGAGGTAGCTCCAGGAACTTTGGCGATCTCCTTGACGAAGCCTTTTTCTTCAGGGCACTGGCACATCTTAGAAAAAACCAAAAAAAGAATGAGTTGGGGCGAAGCTACTGTGTATATCCAGCGCAAAGTTGACCCTTACCAGGAACGACTGGACAGACTAGAATTTGGAAGGGCGTTAAGTTCTTAGTAATAAATGGACTCGGGTTTTGGCTTAGTCATGGCTGCTTCTATGGGCTGGGGAGCTTTGTTCTACGTGTTCTCGGCAGTGGCGACTTTAGACTTGCCTAAAAACGATTTGTGGGACTTGAGGAACCGCATCATCTCAATAATGCACGGAGTGTACTGCTTAGTGCTGAGTACGATAGCAATTACTCACCAAAGGTCTATGGGAGACCCTAACAACGAGTTTGAGTCACAGATAATCAGTGTTTCACTGGGCTACTTCTTATACGACACAATTTGTATGTATAAGTACGACTTATATGACAAATTCATAATGGTCCACCACAGTTTGTGTTTACTGGGAATGAGTTGCAGTCTGTTGACTGGAGTAGGCTCAGTAGAGATAATGTATGGATTATTTATGACAGAGATCAAGAGGAAAAGAACGGCAGAAGAAAATGACAACCCAACCAAAAAACTACCCAAGACACGAAGCAGAGGCCTAGAAAACGGAACAATGACGCTCCCAAAACACGAAGAAACACGAACGGAACTCAAGAGGAAAAGAACGGCAGAAGAAAATGACAACCCAACCAAAAAACTTCCCAAGACACGAAGCAGAGGCCTAGACGGCTTACAACAATTCCAATAAATAAATATAAATAAATTTATGACAGAGATTTCAAACCCATGCATGCACATCCGAGAAGTGCTTAAACTCGCAAACCAAAGGGGCACCAAAACTTACTTGATTTCTGAACTCTCCTTTTTCGGGTTTTACTTCTTTGGAAGGCTGATTATAGGGATCCCAATAGTTTACAGCATTGTGACTTCTTGGAGAACTCATTTCGTAGAAAGGCTAGTGGCCTTTTTGCTTGAAGTGCAGTCCTTCGTTTGGGCATATCAGATCATGGGTATCTTAAGGAAGAGGTACTCAGAGTATCTGCACAGAAAGCTTAGCCAAGCAGAACTGCCTTGGTTTAACAGTCTTAAAAGTGATTAATGGGTATTTAACAGAAACTTTAAGGATTCGCAGACCAATTAACATAAGAATGAATAAATGAGTTATCTAAAACAAACTATGCTTTTTAGTAAATTCTTGATGAATGATCCTCACAAGGAACGACTGGACAAACTAGAATTTTGAAGGGTTTCAAGTTCTTAGTAATAAATGGACTCGGGTTTTGGCTTAGTCATGGCTGCTTCTATGGGCTGGGGAGCTTTGTTCTACGTGTTCTCGGCACTCATTAGTTTAAATTTGCCCAAAAAAGACTTATGGGACTTGAGAAATCGCGTTGTTTCTGCTATTCACGGAGTATACTGCTTAGTGCTGAGTACGATAGCAATTACTCACCAAAGGTCTATGGGAGACCCTAACAACGAGTTTGAGTCACAAGTACTTAGTGTTTCACTGGGCTACTTCCTATACGACACAATTTGTATGTATAAGTACGACTTATACGATAGTTTTATAATTATTCACCACAGTTTGTGTTTACTGGGAATGAGTTGTACCTTAATTGCCGGAGTAGGCTCAGTGGATATTATGTATGGGTTGTTCATAACTGAGATTTCAAACCCATGCATGCACATCCGAGAAGTGCTTAAACTCGCAAACCAAAGGGGCACCAAAACTTACTTGATTTCTGAACTCTCCTTTTTCGGGTTTTACTTCTTTGGAAGGCTGATTATAGGGATCCCAATAGTTTACAGCATTGTGACTTCTTGGAGAACCCATATAATACAAAGACTGATGACCTTTTCTCTTGAAGTGCAGTCGTTTATTTGGGCTTATCAGATGATCGGCATTTCTAGGAAGAGATACTCAGAGTATCTAGATAGAAAACTGAATCAAGCAGAACTGCCTTGGTTTAACAGTCTTAAAAGTGATTAATGGTTATTTAACAGAAACTACGCCTTGCAGTAACCCCTTGATAGTTGACTCGTTCTTAAGAATCTTAGCCTTAGTGTGGTTGATCTTGAGTTGTTTCTCCTTAATTTGTTCCTCGATTTCAGCTAATTTGTCGTAGTAAGGCTGCAAGTGTTCTTCAGTAAGTTTTTTCTGGTCTTCCATTTGAGTAAGGCCTTGTTCGAACTGACTTTGCCACTTGTTGTGCTCTCTTTTCATGTTCTCTACGTCATCATTCACGAACTCTAAAGACTTGCCTAAAGGATTTGCGCTCTGGCACAGGCCTTGGATGTTGGTTTTCAAGGTTTCGATGTCGCCTATGTCAACGGGAGGGGCTTTTTTGGAGGTTTCTTTGTTGCCTCTTACTCGGCTGAGTTTGATTTTTTTGCCTTCAGGAGCACCTAGACCGGTTTCGTCAGGTTCGTGTTCCATAGGGACGTGCTTAGGTCCTTGGTCGTCTTGTAAGATGTCTCTTACGAGTTTTCCGTGTTCTTCTTGCTTGACTTGTTGGGCAGCTACGCCTTTTTTAGCTGTAGTTGAAGTTTGGGCTATGAGTTCATCTTCGTCGTCGTCTTGGTTGCCTTCGAGTATGACTCCGGCGGGTGCAGCTTGTTTAGTTTCCTCAACTTGGGCTTGTTTGATCTTGGGAGGTCGTCTTCCAGCAGTGGTGGGTCTTTCGAGTTTTTTAGGTTTTTCTTCTTGAGGTTTGGGTTCTTCTTTAGGTTTTTTATCTTCTTTCGCTTTCTTTTTTTCTTCTCTTTTAGGTTTTTCCTCAGTTTTTTTAGCTTCTTCCCTACCTTTTCTCTTTTTTTCCTTTTCTTCGGTTTTTTTGGCTTCTTCTTGGCGGCGTTTTTCTTCTTCCAAGCGTTGTTGTTCTAAGCGTTGCTGTTCTTTAGCCTTTTCTTCTTCTTTTTTGCGTTTTTTCTTTTCTTCTTTGCGGTCGTCTTTGCGTTCTTCTTTGGGTTGTTTTTGTTCGAACTGACCAGTTGCTGCCCGGAAAAGTGCTTGCAAAAAAGAGTTGGTCTTTTCAGCTTCCTGGCCTGCAACTATTTTGTTGGGCTTGCAGTCAACTGTTTCTCCGATTGTCTGTGAAACGTGGTCAATTGTTTTCTGCAGGAAAACGATTTTGGACTCTTTATCTGATACTGTTTTGGAATCTAGTTCTTGTTCGGTGTATAGTCCTTGTGGGTACCCTGTAGCACCCATAGTGGCCATTATTGTATCGTGGATGAACCGAAAAGGCGGTTTCTTTAGGAGCTTTTCGGTCATTTTGGGCTTGCTGATAAGTGAACTGAACATAGCCGCGGTTTCTTGCCAAAAGTCTTCCATTCAAATAATATAAATGGTAACTTAAGAAGTTAGTTATTAAAGTTACTTCTTCTTCTTGTTTTTGGGGTTGCACTCATAGAGGTAGCGGATGACATCATCTCTGTCTTTTTGGGACTTCAAACCAGCAAAGGCCATTGAAGTTCCACTGGCAAACCCACCTGGGTTCTCGAGCCAGGCATTCATGTTTTCGTAGCCCCAAGCTTCTCCTTTCTTAGATGAAAGTGCTGCTGAGTATTTGAATCCTTTTGCGGAGGCTATTTTCCTACCCCAAACTGTGCCTAGTAAAGGTCCGATTCCGTGTTTCCCCTTTGCAGCAGCGTTGTGGCAGTTCTGGCAATTCCTTGCAAAGACTTTCTTTCCGTTTGTAGGGTCCCCTTGTGGCTCAGACATATTTATTAGGTTTTTTTAAGTGCTGAGTTAAATTTTGAACTGAATTACTGAACTCTATTGAACAATTAAACAATTATGCAGAAACCTTAAAATTACACAAGAATTAAATATATAAATTACTTAGTTACTTTTAAGTTGTGATTTTCACAATATGGAGTTCTCGGGAACCATAAAGATCACGGACTTAAATGATTTTTTGAACCCTTCTCAGGACTGCTCAGTCCACTCCAGCATGATTAAAACTTCCACAGAAAACACTGCGAAGGTTTCCCTCAGTGACTGCTTAGCATGCAGTGGGTGCATTACTTCTGCGGAAACAGTGCTTCTAGAACAGCACTCACTAGACTCCCTAAAGCAGACCCTGCTGACTACCCCAGTTGCAGTGTCAATCTCACAGCAGTCCTTGCTAGCCATTTCTTCTACTTACAACTTGCCTTTGGATGAGTGTTATTCCTTAGTAGTTGGGGCTCTTCACTCAGCAGGAGTAAGTAAAGTCTACGACATGTGTGAAGCCCGGGACATTGTTTTGCAGGCAGCAGCTCAGGAGTTCTTGCAAAAGTATAAAGAAGGCCCGCTGCCTCTTTTGTGCTCAGAATGTCCTGGGTGGGTTTGTTACGCTGAAAAGAAGGCAGACTCCTGTGTGCTTCCTTTGATGTCCAAAGTCAAAACACCAATGATGGTCCAAAAAGAAATCAAAGGCATCCAGGAGTACCATGTGGCTGTGATGCCTTGTTTCGACAAGAAACTTGAAGCTGCCAAAGAAGAAGGAGTGGACTTAGTGCTTACAACTACTGAAATAGTTACTTTTCTGGAAGAACTTAACTTCACTAGTGCTCAAAAAGCAGAAGTGCCATGCTTAACTTCTTCAACAAAAGTCAAAACAGCTTCTTTAGGCTACGGAGAGTACATTTTTAAGCAAGCAGCACTGGAACTGTACGGAAGCGAACCCCAAATAGAAGTAAAAACTACAAGGAGAAGAGACCTACTTGAAATGGAGTGTGGGGAGTTGAAGTTTTGCTACTCAAGTGGCTTCCAAAACATCCAAAACATGGTAAGACAAGTCAAAAGAGGAGTTAGCAAGTACCACTTCATAGAGATAATGGCCTGTCCTACAGGGTGTTTAAATGGAGGCGGGCAGCCTAAAATTACTAGGGACGAAATTAAGAGTTTAGAGGAGTTCATGGGCTCGCTTTTCACAGAAAGCTTGCCAAGAGTTCCTGATTTGAACCTTCAGAGAGAGTTCAAACCTTTGGAAGCTTCAAACATGACTTGGTAACTAAATAAGTTGTTGATAAAATGTCAAAAATTAGTAGTGAGGCTGAGTCTCTTGAGGAAAAGAAGTCTGAAGACGTTCTAAAGAAAGCAAACTTAGAACTGGCTAAAATTCACCATGTAAAACTAACTTAGGAAGCTAGCAGGGTCAGACAGCTCCGGCATTTGCTTGAAGATTCAGAAACTGACTACTGCGAATGCTGCCAACTACCAACAGTAACTTGCACTTAGGAAGCTCCACTGTTTTCACTATGCTGCAAGCCCTCTGAAATGGGTGAATTAGGAGTAGGGTTTCCACTTTACTACTTCTTTTTGAAGAATTGCGTAATATTATTGCTGGCTGCTTTTTTGGTAGTGGGCGTTCCTTGCATGATTAACAACTCAATCCAGGGCCAGAACTCTGACTCTACTTGGTACATCACCATATCTTTAGGAGGTTATAAGCACAACACTGAAGACATTCCTTTCTGGCAAGGACTGCTGCACACGATTTTTGCTTTGATAATCATAGTGGACTCTTCAGCTTTAAGACGCTACTTTAAAACCAAAGCCCAAGAAATAGACATCGACACCATTACTCCTTCTGACTTTGCAGTGTGGGTGAGTGGACTTGATCACAACTACACTGAAGACGAAATTCAAGCGTTCTTTGAAACTCATGGAAGGGATGACGGGAACAAGTGCAAGGTGCTGGACGTGATTCCAACTTACGACATCAGAGAGTACGTAGAAGCCACTAGGAAGCAAGTAGAGTTAACTGGACTCAAGCTGTTCATTGAAGACTACAAGCAGCGAAACGACGAGTACCCCGTGCAAACAGTATGTTGTAAGAAAAAAGACTACCCTTCTATAGGCAGTTTGGAAGTTAAACTTGAACAACTCGAAAAAAAGATAAACCACATTGAAGAAAACAGCGAAATAGGCAAAAACAAACTAGGAGTAGCTATTTTAGTGTTTAAAAAACAAACTGACGCTAAGAATGTGGGTTCAAGCTGGAAAAAAGGAGCATTTTCCAGAATGATGACAAAAGTTATGTGCTGTATGTCTTCAAAGACTAAGTACAAAGGCAATCCTATAACAGCGGAGGAAGCACCTGAACCTTCAGACATTTTGTGGGAAAACTTAAGTTACTCCTCAATGCACCGGCTTAAAAAGAAGTTCATTACTTTCACATTTGCTTTTGCACTGATAGGAGCGTGCTTTGTGCCAGTTTACTTCATTAACTATTTGCAGAAGTACTTACAAGACAACCAGGACAACATCTGGGTCCAAAGGACTCTTTCGTTTTTGTTGTCTTTTGTGATTATTGTGGTCAATAGGTTCTTAGCTGTATCAATCAGACTCTTGTCTGGCTATGAAAAGGACAAAACCTGGAGTGACTACCATGCTTCTGTAGCAAACAAACTCATAATAGCTATGGTGCTTAACTCAGTAGGCGTGCTAGTTGCTATCAACAGAACTGAACATCAGTGGTTTACTTCCCATGGGTTAGTGAACCACGTTATGTTTCTGCAACTAACTGAAATGATTGTTTCGCCACTTTCTTACTTGTTTGGTCCGCTTTACATGTTTAAGTTGTGGAAGAGAAGAAAAGTAGTTAAGTCTGCTGAAGAGGGCTTTGTAGGCATGACTCAAAGCCAAGCAAATCTACTTTGGGAAGGAACTGAAGTAGACATGGCTCAAAGGTACGCTAACATAATCAAAATGCTCATAGTAGGATTTATGTTTGCTCCTTTGTTCCCTTTGAGTTTGGCTTTGGCTTTTGGAGGAGTGTTTCTGCACTATTGGGCTGACAAGTACATGTTGTTAAGAGTTCACGTGCGACCTAAACTCTTTGGGAAGGACCTTTCGGATAAAATGATCAAGTGGATGCCTGTGTTGCTACTTGTTTACTGCATTTCAAACGCTTTCATTCAGTACGAAATGAACCAAAGCCAAGACAACTATATGTCCCCTATGATTGGACTGGGTATTGCTGGGTCTTACTTCATTTTGCCCTGGCACCTTTTGCTTAAGTGCTTTAAGTGCTGTCAAAGAGAACATACTCATGAAAAACTTGAAGAAGTTTATGACAAGAAAGATAATGACTACGAAGAACAAGCTGTTAAGTTTTACGAAGACTATATGAGGAACAACCCAGTCACTTCTAAACAAGGCTGGGAACAGTGGTTCGAACTTGTTGAAAAGAAAAAGGGAAAAGAGGAGTTGGAGAGTATGAAGGGCAAAATGCAGTTTTTGATTAATAAACAGATAGACGTTAAGAACTATGCACTGCATAACCAAAACGTTAACGACTTCGGAAGGCAGAACTTGAACTTCTTTCACCGTCCTAACTCCCATATGAATTACCCTTTGATGGGACATAATAGTAACCATCTTCTTGGGTTTGCTAACCCTATACAACAGACTATCAACTACAGGTTTGCTAACCCAGTTTTAAATGTTTTGGGTCATTCTCAGAATCCATACCAACCTCCAGCTTATCAACAACCTCCTACTTACCAGCAGCCACCTACTTATCAGCACCCATTAGTTCAGCAACCTACTTATCAACAACCATTAGTTCAGCACCCTACTTATCAACAGCCATTAGCTCACCCGGCAACCTATCAACAACCATTAGCTCACCCATCAACCTATCAACAACCACCACCTTATCAACAACCACCCTACCCTCCTTACGGCTATAATTAATCATTAGCATTATAAAAGACTGCAATCACACTTTTGGTTCTGCTTAAAATTTTCAAACTCTGTCTTTACATCAACATCTTCATGCATCTTTTCAAACAACTGTCTTAAAAACTGTTTTTGATACTCCCTGAACGACTGGTTTAAGTTCTTAACATGGAACCTGTTGAAAGCAACTTCAGACTGGAGTTCTTCACCACTGGCCTTTACAAGGTGTTCTTCAAAAACAGACTCTTCAGCTTTCATTTTCTCAACAATACTTTTAACTTCACTGAAAATACTTGAAAGGATCTCTGCAGGTTTAGAGTCTTTGTGAGTTTTACAGAACTCGTTTATAGCTAAGCCTTTAGTTGGGCCTTTGGAGTTAGTTTCAAAAGTATCCATGGCGTAAAACCACTCTTCCTCAAGTTTATCTAGGTTGTTTGAGTAGCTCTTAGACTCTAGTTTTTGGAACACAGGCGAAAAAAGCGAGTTTATCAGTTGAATATTGTAGTTAAGTGAAACTTGGTAGTTCTGTTTAACTAAGCATTTCAGTTCTTCATCGAAGAAAACAAACAGCTCTTCAAGGCTTTTGTTTATTTTGTGTTCGTCTCTTAAGTAGTAGCCTATCACTAAGTCCTGGGCCTTCTCAGTTTCTTGTTTAAAAGCACTGAAAATCTGGGACTCCTCCATAGGAATGTTGTCACTTAAAGTTTGAGCCACCTGCAAAATATTCGCTTTGATTGAGTCTACGATCGCTTCGTACTCCCTATTTACAATGTGCTCCCAAGTAGAAGGTATGTCAGGTACACTCCCAGTGTTCACACACTCAACGTAACACTCTAGCAAAGCTGCTAGTTCTTTGCCTTTGATAGGCTTGCCCTTGATGCTTTTAACTCCACAGTTAAAAACTTTCTTTTGCAAGCTTAGAAACTCTTGTTGGAATTCAGTTCTGAACTCTGAAAAAGGGATTTGGCCTAGCTGTCTTAGAATAGCTTCGTCTTCCACAGGTCTGGGCAAAGTAACACAGTCTCTTTCTCCAAAGCACTGTAAAAGGGTGCTTCTTACTGTTTGCATGTGTTCTGAGTTCCTGCCTTTAACCTTTTCGTGAAGTATGTTTTCAAGGTACTCCGCAGCTGTAATAGGGTTTCCTTCTGAATCTTCTAAAGCTAGCACAAAGTCCCTTAAAACCCACAAGAACTTAGGCGCAATCTTTTCTTGCGGGCTTTCATTGAGGAACTCAGTTAAGTAAACTGCCAGCATGAGTTTTTTCAAGCTTGTTTCATCAATTACTCCTAAACTGTTGTAAACAACCATTGATGAAATCAGCATAGCCAAAGCAAACATCTTAGAGTCTTGCTTGGTAGACCTACTAGTAGACCCAAAACCTTCAATGTCCAGAACTACTGTGCTTTTGGTTTCGGTTGTTTTGCAAGACATCCAGATTCCTTTTGTGCAGGCTGAGGTGTGTTCGGCTACTCTAAAGCCTTGGGTTCCAGTCAGAAGGTTCAGAATAGTGCTTTTTCCAGACCTGTAAGGGCCTGTAACTGCTATGATGCTCATTCTTCCTAAGCTCCGTAAAACTTCAACTCCTTCGGCTACTTGGAGCTTTCCTTCTTGAGAGTGGTTCACTAAAACAACAGGAGTGCTGAAACTTGTTTCCATTAATATAGCAACGCATATAAATATGAGCTACGACCAAAGGTCACTTGGAGTAGGAGGCGGTATATGGGTTGCGGGGATTACTATGGTTATCGCTTCTTTGTTAGCTTTTTACAACGTGTACGACCACTGCAAAAACAAAGTTTACCCCCAGGCACAGAAGTTCCTTTACTTTATATTGCTGGCTCCTGTTTTTGTAGGGTGGCCTTCTTGGCTGGTGTTGGTAGCTGGGGATGCTATAGGCATCTTGGAGTATGTAGGCGACTTAGCTAAGGCACTTTTGGTACTGCTTTTCACGCAGTATGTAATCAAGATGCTTGGAACTGAAGTAAACGACTCTACTTGCCAGTACAGCCAAGACAAGGTTTACTCACGTTTAACGAGTTTAGGCAAAACAAAGCATTTATCCAAGTGCTTTGGAGAGATTTCTCTTCATAACACTGAAGAAGCTAAGTCCTTTTTAAGAAGAATTCAGTTTTCAGCCTGGCAGTACTTAGTGGTGTTGGTGATTATTACAATACTAGGAGTGGTTTTGACTCTTATTGACAAAGACTACATTAAAGTGGGTTCTTTTGAAGCTGAAAGTGCCAACTTGTGGATTTCTTTAGTCAAGATTGCTGCAACACTTATTGCAGTGTACCACTTGTTTTTGCTGTCTTACGTGGTTTTAGCATTTAAAGACCTTGAAAAGATTGGAATGAAGGCTAAGTTCCGCACAGTGCAGTTAGCTTTTATGATCACTCAAATACAGTCTACACTCATAGGCACTTTGGCTGAAAGCGGAGCTATAGCAGACACGGATGACTACGATACTGACCAAATATCTCTTTTCACTACTAACTTATTAATGTGTGTTGAAATGATAATACTGGCTTTTGTTCAGGGCATTGTGTTTTCAACTGAAGACTTTTTAACTTCCCAAGAAGAAATCCAGCAAAGCTTACTAAAAGAATCCTAATTATAAAAGCTGGCATCTCCATTGTTTATTGATTTCTTCGTAAGCGTCAAATTCGTCTTCATCGTCGAAAGAAGCTTGTGTGTTGTCGTTCCAAGGCATTTTGAAAGCAGGTGGGTAAAGTCTTCTGATAGTGAACCCTAAAGTTTCTTGGCTGGACTGGTTCACAGAGACTTCAGAAGACTTTAACTCCTCAACAGAATTACCAGGTTCAGGTCTTTGTTCAGAGTCTTCAGCTTTCACAACTGGTCTGTACTCAAAAACTCCAGTTTGGTCTAAGAACTGTTTTTGGTAGTGTTGAGTTAGAAACTTCTGCAGAGCTTCAGCGTGGTTGAGTAGTTCGGTAGTGGACTTGGTAATTTTCTCTTCTGAAATAGGTTGTTCTTGGCAGTCAAACTGAAGTGTCTCTGAAAGTTTCTGGCAAGTCTCCGCACCAATATACCCACTTGAGCCTTTTAGAGAATGAGCGTACCTTCTTAAGTCGTCCCAGTTTTTATCTCTGAAAGAGTCTACTATTTTCTTAACGAATTCCCTCAACTCGTTTTCTTCAAAGCGCCGCAAAAAAGTATTGTGCATTTCTTGGCCTGAAAAGTGCTGTGCACCCAACTTAAAGTTAATGAATTCATTTTCCTCATCTTGCATTTTGTTATGGGGGCTTATATGGTTGACTCACAAATGGACTTTAGAACTTACTGCTCAACTCACAAACACAAACTTAAGTTCTACTGCAGTTCGCCTTGCAAAGTTGCTTACTGCAGCTTGTGTGCTATTAACCACACCAACCATTTAGCTATGGGACTGAACTCTCAAATAGAACCCTCCTTTGCAAGCTTGATTGAGTTACTTAACTTAAAACTCGAAAAAGAACACCAGTCTTTCAAAGCTCTTAAAGAACTTGAAACCAAAAGCAAACTTGAAATGGTTAGAATTAACCAGCAAACCAAGCAAGCCAAAGTATTTGCTAGAAAAAAGTTCAAAAAGGTAATTAAACTACTTAAAAAGGAGTACTTTAAGTTCGTTGAGGAAATAGCTCAGAAAAGCAAAAAACTTCTTAAAAGCCAGTCTGAAGTAGACTGCCAAGTCACTGAAGAAGTCTCCAGGTCTTTTTCCAGAATAAACAGCATCAAAAGAGTCATTGAGTTACTAAACTTACCAGTGCCTTTTGAAGTCTGTGAAGGCTTAAGGAGTTACCAAGAACTCAGCTCCCAAGAACCCCTAACTCCCAACTTCAGACCTAAATCAAGCCTTTACTCAAAGCTTGAATCTGAAGTTACTGTATATACTAAGAGACTCAAAGCGTTGATTAAACATAAATATGATTCTTAGTTAAAGACCTTTAACCCCAAAGCTTCAAGCCCGATCTGGGAGATTTGGCAGGTGTCACAAATAGACCCCTTGTACTCTTTATGGAAAAGGCTCCCACAGAAAGGACACCGCGAAGTCGGCACTGCTGGACTCACTTGTGAAAAACTCCTTTGACAAAGCATAGAAACTATGTCTGGAGAAGTTTCAGGCAACTCTACTCCAAGTCCTAAGTCGTTAGTAAACACTTGTTGGCAGTAAGCCAGTAACTTTTTGTGCTTGTCTAAAACTTGTTTAGAGTCTCCTGGAACTACTTGGGGGTGGTTCTGCGTTAGCTCTATAAAGCGTTTGCACAGCGAGGTACATGTTATGAAGTTCTTGTTTTTGTAAGCTAAGGAGATTGCACTGCGTAGAGTTAAGCTTTGATGAGGAGGTTGGAGTTTGCAAAGCGACATGTAGTAACAAAGCTCCAGAGCCCTGGCAGGGTTGGACTTAACTTGTTCCTGTCTAGCTAGTTCTAAGCGCATGCAAGTGACGTACTCCACACAGATCTTGACGAGTTCTTTTACTTCAGTTTCTTCTTTTTCAGTAGTTACACTCGCGAACAGGATACTGTGAAGTACCTTTCTAAACTCTACCAAAGCTTCGGCAAACTGCCCCTTGGTAGTGAGTTTGTAAGCTGACTTCAAACTAGATGTAAGCTGTGACAAAGTAATGCTCACGTATGGTCTTGAAGTTCCTGAAGTCTTCAAACGCGTTGTATACAACTCTAAAGGCTTTAAGTGCGGCAACAAAGGCAAAGACACCTGGCCTCCCATGTGCACAGTCATAAACAACTCTTTTAGAGGCAAGAAGTTAGTAACGCCTGCAGTGCGTGTAAGTGCTTGCATAGCAGCTTGAAAAGCCCCAGCTGCAACTAGTTCACCAGGCACCACACAAGTTCTGCTCCACTTTTGCTGGAGACTCACTCCGGCTGTAGTTGCTTTAAAGTCAGTTTTAACTTCTTGTTGAACTTCAGGCACTTCAAAGTCTTCTTGGCCCCAGCCAGGAGACTCTTCTTCCAGTTCGAAGTCAATGTCTTCGCCCCAACCTCCTTCTTCAACTACTCCTACGTCTGTGAAGTCGTGTTCCTGGACAGCCACTGTTTCGTTAGTCATGGCGTAAGGGTTACCAGGGTCTGACTGGTTCTTTTTAAGTTCAAATTCAGAAGTGATCACTTGGTGCAAAGGCCAGTTTTGGTCGCCTCCATTTCGTTGGTTAAAAATAGGAATCATAGGGTGCATAGCTGTGGTTTTGCCAAGTTTAGAAACGTAGTCGTCGAACTTTTTGACGCCTTCTGGACCTAGGCTTTCTTCTAAGGGGCCGTTGAGCATGTGCTGGACGTTGTGGATCTTGGCAGTTATATAGGCTAAAGGCACCTGTCCAGACTCTGCAAGCATTTCTATTCTTTTTTCAATATCTCCTCTTAAAATTGCATTGTGGAACAGCCTTAACTTGTCTCCTCTTGTTTGGGCTATTTGCTGCATTTTGCCTAGTTTAGTTAAGTTGCCTGTGATTAGGTAAAGCATGGACAGTCGGTCTAAGTTGCGGGTTTTTTGGTAAGCCATTTCAACTATTTGTGCGTTGCCTTGTCTGAGGGCTTCGATGCCTAGCTTCTGCCAACACTCAGGCAAGTTCAAGCGGTAAGCACTTTGCAGAGCCACTTCGATGGTTCCAGCTTGGATAGCTAAGTCGAACCTAGTTTTGTCATCTTCTACAAAGTAAAGTGCTACTTCAGGGAACCCTTTGTCCTGCAGGTACTTAACTACAGCGTGGCCTTTTAAGCCTCCGCTTTCTAGAATCAGTTTAACTTCGTTGTACCTTTTGTTGTGCAGAGCTAGTTTGAACTTGTACTCGATGTTTGTGTAGGATAGCTTTTGGAGTTCTCCGTTGCGGTCTACAGCGTATATGAAGTTGGAGTCGATTGAAGCCAAGTACAAAGTGTTTTCTAAGCTTTTAACAGTCCCTACGTCTCCGTTCATTATTAAGTACCTGATGTGCAGTGAAGTGCAGTACAAAAACACCCCCATTGAGTCCCAAACTCCTGACTTAACCATCATTCTTTCTTTAGGTCCTGTGCACATTAACTCTAAGTTCTTGCGACACAGCGTTACTGTGTGCTTACACATAAGAGCTATGTACTCCATGTTAGGCGACCAACTTACTCGTTTCAGTCCACTTACTTCAATGGAAGCTTGCACTTCTCTAGAAGTAATGTCGTAGAGGTACAGTACCTCGTCGTCGTATATCAGGATTCTATTAATTCCTGCAAGGAAAATTGCAGTGGGGAAACAAGGAGGACTTAGTTTCTTTTTAGAAGTGTTTCTGTAGTCCAGCACAGTGATTTCGCGTGACTTGTTTAAGATCGCAAACTTGTCTTTAGAAATGAAGCACGAGTGCATTGCTGACCCTGATATGTTGGAAGCTGTGCGGTCAGAAGAGACTTCTTTTCCAAAAGAATACAGTAAGTAGTTGCCTTGTTCTTGTTGGTACTGAAGCAGAATGTGCAACTCACTACTTGAGAAAGGGTTAACTTGGATGTAAGCTGGGTTGTCTGCGTAAACTTCTTTGCGCACAGGAGGACGCACTGAGGCCAGCAAGGACTCTTTGCCGTTCTGGTCGAACTTCTTGAGCATCCGGTTTGCAACTAAGTAAACGTTCTTTTTGAAAGCAGTTGCAGGAATCCTTTCTTTTTCTAGTTTAAAAATAACAAACCCTGAGTCGTAGCCTGCTGCCAAGATGTTGGACGTAGGGTGCGCTGCAAGTGTCCAGAACCTGTCGTTTTCTCTCCTGTATGTGTGGATGGTGTTTCTTCTGTTCATGTCCCAAATCCTCATGGACTTGTCCTCGCTGTTACTTATGATGGCTTCTAAGTTAGGGTGGAAGATCACACAAGAAACGTTGTTGTTGTGGCCTCTCAGAGTCTCGACTTCCCAAGCTTTGGTGTCTGTGTACCGCCACAACCTCACAGTTCTGTCATCTGAAGCACTCACAATGTAAGGCGCAGAGTTGTGGAAGCACACCCAGTTAACTCCTCTGTCGTGGCCTTCAAGTACAAACTTAACTACAACGTCAGTTCCCAACAGAATGTCAGAGCCTTTGCCACCTGCTGCGTAAAACTTCTGTCTCAGGTTCTTGAAGTCCCACACTCTCACAGTCTGGTCTAAGCTTCCCGACACTATTAGGTCTTCTGTAGGATGGAACAAAGCACACATTATGTAGTGGTTGTGTCCTGTTAAAATAGCCAAGCAGTTGCGGCTTTGCCAGTTCCAAACGCGAATGGTTTGGTCGTCAGAAGCACTCATGAGCCAAGGAAGTTCGTGGTGGAAGTCCACAGTGCGGATGTAGTCTAGGTGTCCTTCTAAAGTAAACAAGCACTTTCTCTGCTTGAAGTTCCAAATCTTAACCTTGTAGTCGTCGCCACCTGAAGCAAATAAGGGTTGAGTTGGGTGGAAACACACTCCTCGCACAGGTCCTTCGTGCTCTTCAAACTTGTCCAATAAAGTCTGCATTCGGTAGTCCCAAAGCTGAACAGCTCCATTGTGCAGGGAAGCTAAGATCCATTGTCTTGAGGGGTGGAAGCTCAGGCCTTTTACTCTATTGCTTTGGTTCTCAAACTTGCACAACATATTTATTACTTTTTTAAGCGTATGGCCTTTGCTGTTTTCAAAAGCCTTATGTGTCTTTTTAGGGTTTTCTTAAGTTTTGTAGGTTGTTTTTTGGAGACTTTGCAGTTTAGGTGGCCTGGTTTGTGGCAGTTAATGCACTTTAAGTTGTTGAGACTAGTGTGGATTGGGTGAGTTCTTAACAAACAACTGGATTCTGAGTGACTCTTTCTGTGACACAGTTTGCAGAACTCCATAGAGTAGTTCTTGCACTGGGCAGCTCTGTGGCCAATTTCATTGCAACTGTGGCAAATGACTTCTTGGCAGTGTTTGGTTTTGTGGGAGCCTGAACACATCATGCATATAAAAGGTTTGTTTGTGCACTTGAAGCAGTTGTGGCCGTACTTACCGCAAGTAAGGCATTTAGTTATTGGGTAAAAAGTAGTTATCTGGGGCTTATAGCACTTGTTAATTATGAGATGGGGCATCTCAGAAAGAAATAAGCCCTCCATTTATTACGCAATAAGGTACTTGTAAACATTGGACTTGCACAGAGTGCAGTGTGGTTGTTGTTGACAAAACTCACAAAAGCTGTGCAAGCAAGGGTAGCCTATGCTTGTTTTAGGATACACTCCACAAACAGTGCAGATCACTTTGCGTCTTTCTTCGTCCAACTGAATGTTAGCTTTGCTAAGTCTGCTGTGCAAGTCCATTAACTCTTTTTCTTTAGCGTACAAAGAGTGCTTGAGTTCAGTTTCTTCTTCTTTCAGAAACAAGTACTCTACACTAGAAGTTTCGTGGTAAAAAGGACAGAACTTTTCTAGAGGGCATGGTTTAGGTAGTGGACAAGGCAAACTGTTGTAGTTTTGGGGGTGGTAAAGAACTTCGTTTAACGAGTGAGCAAGTCCACATTCGTCTTTCTGAGGACAAGAAGGAAGTTTCGGGCACATTTGTGGTTGGTAGGTAGAGGTCATTGCTCTTCTTTTTTCGCCTTGATAGTGGTAAAACGGACAGTACATGTTTTTGCAGTTGTCTTCTAGTTGGCACTCTACGGTTTTGTAAGTCACTATGTTGAACTTTAAGTTTTTTTCGTATTGTTGGTTAAAGGTTTCAAGGACTTCTGAAATCTTTTCGTCTGGCAAGTTTGCGTTTTCTTGGCAGACTTTGGATATAAATTTTTCTGGAAGCAGTCTGAAAACTTCTTTGAACCTTTGGCTTCTGCTAAGCTTTTTTGGAGGCTTTTGGGGGTACTCTGGCCAGTCGCCTTTTCTTTGATGTGCTTTTTGAGGTTTCTTTTGAAGTTTTTTTTGGGGTGCTTTTTGGGGTTCTTTCTGAGCCTCTCTCTGAGGTTCTTTCTGAGGTTCGCTTAAGTATTCGCCTCCAGGCATCTTTTTAGCTTCTTCTAATAGAAGAGCATCAGCCCAAGGATCTTTTTCTGCGTTTGCTAAACTTGCAAGACTTAAATCAGAAGCTGAAGGAACATGCTCAGGGTCTTTTCCCACGATCTCTTCCCATACATCTATTTCTTCCCCAAGTAAGTCGTCAGGTTTAGGGTCCATTTTAGATATATTTATCAATGTCATCTGTAAGCTTACAAGAAGACTGCTCAGACCAAGAAATAGTCCAAGACAGTTTGAGAATTAACACTTCATACTCGCCGAGTCAACAATTTATGTTTTACTTCCCAGCAGGGTCACTGAGTTCACTCCGCGGAAGCTTAGAAGAAACCGATGATGAACTAGAGTCCCAAAAAGAAAACCAAACCTACTTCCAGACTGACGATGAGTCATCTTTTATTCCTTCAGTTGAAAACATTATTTCGTACGAACCGCACTCACCTGCCAGTCCAGAAAAAGGCCCTATTGTTGCTCAAGAAGAATACCAACACAAAAATTTCAAATTTGAAAATACCCAACCAGAAGAAACCAACTACGAAGAGGACCTGAAAAAACTACTTAAACTACTCGAACAAGCTACAACTGAGAACCGAGAACTCAAAGCCCAGCTTTATGAACAACCCGAAGTTGCTGATAAGTGCATCGGAACTGAAGAAGATGATGAATACTACAAAGTCAAGCAAGAACTCAGAGAACTCAGATACGACTGTGAACAGTACCAAGCCCAAAACTCCCAACTCAGGTCAGAAGTCCAAATGACCACTAACGACTTACTTGAACTCGACAGTAAGTTTAAGCAACTCAACAAACAAATAGCTAAATCGCACCAAAAAAGAAAAACCGAAGAAGACCAAATGAAACAACTAATTTCACTCGCAGAGAGTATCTGTGGTGAAGAAATTAACTCAGAGCGACAAAGCAGAGACGTAGCCAACATGATGAACTACTTAGCCAGCCAACTAGAAATAATCAGGTCTCGCTTCAGCCGAGTCAAGTCCAAAAACGAACAGTTAGTGCTTGAAAACTCCAAACTCTCAAAAGCACTTGAAAGGTCCAAAAAAACCAAAACAGACCAAAACAAAGACTCAGCAATTAAAGAACTCACTCAAAAACTCAAACACAAAGACAGAATCATCGAGAACTTGGAACACAAAGTACTCAGGTACAAGAAAAGCGAAATCCAAAGACCTAACTCAGACGTCGCATGCATTAATGCCAATTTTAAAAGAGTTTATGAGTCAGAAGAAGAACCTCTAAGACCCTACTCCACAAATGGAAGTGAAGAATCAGGACCCACGAGTTACCGAGAAGTACTCAAAGACCTCCGTCAAATCACAACTCGCGCCACAAGAGCTCTGGAGCATACTAGAAAAGCCCGGCCTATACAGTCTAACTCGCCTGCTTTAGTCAAGCCAGAGACAGAAAGACCCCACAAGTCGAGTCTGAACTTTTCGACCTCCAAAGAATACGAAGAGCTCAAAAAAAAGTATGGTAATTTTCTAAAGTAAGTCGTCTTCTTCCACGACGACTCTGTTTTCTTCCACATGTTTCTCCATGAAAGGCTTGGACACCACTACGTTGCAAGTCATGCACTTAAAAAGTGACCGGTCTCCTAGGTTTTCTGGGGATATCATTAAGAATTTTTTGTGGGCCCCTATTTCTCCTTCGAAGTAAAAAACGTGTCTGTCGACTTTTTTGATCCGTGGAACGAATTCTTGTGTTACAGGGTCTATGAAGCCCCTTCTAGGTTTTTGTTTGATTACTGGAGGCGGTGGCTTTCTCGGGATTATTTCTAAAGAGCTTATGTACGAGTAACCAATGGCGATTCCTAGAAAAGCCAGAACTGCAAGAAATAACTTTTGATCAGCTTCAGAGCTGCTGTGGTCTTCTTCGTAGTTTTGGTACTTAGCTTTGTGTTCCTCCCAAGCTTTTTGGTTCCTTTCAGTTCTTTCTTTCTTCTTTTGGTATTCGTAGTGATGCCTGTTATCGTAGTACTGCTTGTATTCTTTGTATTCTCGCTGCATCTGCTCTTCTTGGCGACGTTTAAAATCTTCGTAGCTATTGGACTCTTTGGATGACTCCGAAGGGGCCTCTTTGTTCAAAAGGACGTCTCTAGCTTCGATTAAGTCTTGGAACTTTTTAGAGGCCTGAAGCTTGTCAGACAAATTTGTGGAGTCCGGATGGTATTGCTTTGCTAATCGACTGAATGCAGTTTTTATTTCTTCTTCCGATGCTCCTTTTTGTAGTTCCAAAACTTTATAGTATTTATCGAGGGCGACTGAAAATCGCCTGTAAACTCTCATTTTTAGATTATGGTTAGTAGAGTAATTATGGTATTGACAGTTATTTGGGGTTTTCCATTTTAGAGCCGATAATTAAATGGACCAGTCTTGTAAGAGTCAGAACTGCAAGGGGTTCGAATATTACTGTGAACACTCTAGTCACTCTCCAGTTTACTTCTGTGACTGCAAAAAGGTTAGGAGTAAACATATGGGGCACTCAATAACTTTGGTCAACCTAGAATGTGCTTTTGAGTGTATTCATGAAATCAAGAAGGAACACTTGAATAAGAAAAAGGAAGCTGTGGCCAAGGCAGAAGAGGAAATACAGAAAATCCTAGAGAGAGTTAAAGAGTATAATCAAAAACTCAAAAGAGTCATTCTTGAGTGTGAAGAGATGGAAAGGGGACTGATGAGTCCAGAAAAAAAGTTTGAGACATTCAAGAATTACTTAAACTCTTTTGAGACTCAAGAAATACAAAAGAACATCAGGAAGTTTTTAGATCCCAATCCAAAGAGGCCTCGTCGAACAATAGAGGATCTGTTCCCAAGAGATGAAGTAATGCAGAGGGTACCCAAAAATGCTCAGGAGATGAAAGTATGCAAAAGTTTGTCTAAATTTCTGGACCACCCTGAGTCTTATGATTCTTTGGAAGTAACACTCTATCGAAGAAATGTATCCGAGTCTCAACTTAATCTTCTTGTGAATGCTCTTCCTAGGTCTCGACTTACTGCTTTAGATTTACAAGGAAGCTTTCTCAGACTAAAAGGAGGAAATATGATAGTCCGTGTTCTGCCTAAGTGTCAGCTGACCAGTCTAAGTCTACAAAGGACTCAAATAGGAGTAAGACCGGCACAATTAATAGGAAAAATTTTGCCAGACTCCAAGCTTACTTCCCTGAACTTCTCAAACAATAATATAGCTTCAAAAGGATGCATTTCAATAGCTGATGCTCTGCCCAAGTCTCAGCTCACTATCTTAGATTTAGGAGACAGTCGAATAGGTGAAGAGGGAGCAACTGCAATAGGAAATGCTCTGCCTAAGTCTAAACTCACTGTGCTTAACTTGAGAAATAACAGAATACAGCATGAAGGAGGAGAATCAATAGCTAATGCCCTTCCTGAGTCCCAGCTCACCAGCTTAGATCTAAGTGGAAATATTATAGGAAAAAAAGCATTGATTCAGATAGCAAATAACCTACCTTACTCTCAACTTGTTAGTTTAGGTTTGGACTTAAATCTTAATTTAGATTTCCATTCATCCTCAGATTCAAATTCAGATCCTAGTATAAAAGACCTCGAAGGATTCAATGCAATAAAAAATGCTCTTCCCGAGTCTCAACTCACTACTCTGAACTTAAAGAGTAACCGAATAGAAGAAAAAGAATTAGTAGAAATATTGAATATTCTACCTCACACTAAACTCACTAATCTAAACCTGGGGTATAACAGTATGAAAGATAGAGGAGCAAAAGCAATAGCTAAAGTTCTACCAAAGACTAAGCTTGTTAGCCTAGACTTGGGGTATAATGAAATAGGAGATGAAGGAGCAAGAGCCATAGCTAGATTTTTACGGAAGACTAATCTTGTTAGTTTAAACTTGGAAGGTAATGATATAGAAGATAAAGGAGCAAGAGCCATAGCTAGAGTGCTTCCTAACTCATACTTGACTAATTTATATCTAAGTGGGAATCTATATCTTAGTTCTGACGTTGAAGACGAAATAAGAAGAGCAAAACCAGACCTAGACTCATTTTTCCGTTAAACAATTAAAACTGACATTAAATTGTTTCTAAGAACTCTGTTGGTATGATTGTTGTTACGATAAATAGTCTCAAACTCACAATACTAACAAGTGCTTTACTCAGGACTAGGTTCGTTAATCCAAATACATAGAAAACAAGGACCAAGGACTATAACTCAGAATAGTTTCTATGCACTTGATTAAATAAATGGACCAGTCTTGTAAGAGTCAGAACTGCAGGGGGTTCGAGTATTACTGCGAGCACTCTAGTCACCCTCCAGTTTACTTCTGTGACTGCAGAGAGTTTAGAATTGAGCACAGAGGACACCCTATAACTATGATTGACCTAGAGTATGCTTTTGAGTGTATTCATGAAATCAAGAAGGAACACCTGAACAAGAAAAAGGAAGCTGTGGCCAAGGCAGAAGAGGAAATACAGAAAATCCTAGACAACGTTAAGAAGTACAATGATCAAATGGAAAAAGTCATTCGTCAGTGCGAAGAGATGGAAAGGGGACTGATGAGTCGAGAAGAGAGACTTGAAACATTCAAGGGATACTTAAACTCTTTCAAGACTGAAGAAATACAAAAGAACATCAGGAAGTTTTTAGATCCTAATTCAAAGAAGCCTCATCGAACAATAGAGGAACTGTTTCCAAGAGATGAAGTAATGCAGAGGGTACCAACAAAGACTGAAAAGCTCAAGGTATGCAAAAGTTTGGATGAATTCTTGAAGCACCCTGAGTCTTATGATTCTTTGGAACTGAAACTCAGAGAAAAGCAAGAGCATACCTCGCTCGTGAATGCTCGGCCGGGATCTGAACTTGATCTCCTAGTGAATGCTCTTCCTAGGTCTCGACTTACTGCTTTAGATCTACAAGGAAGTTGTCTCGGAGTGCAAGGAGGAACTATGATAGCTAATGTTCTGCCTGAATGCCAGCTAACCAGTCTGAATTTAAAAGGTTGTAAAGTAGGAAGAACAGCGGCAGAATTAATAGCAGGTTTCTTGCCTAATTCCAAGCTTACTTTTCTGAAATTTTCAGGCAACAATACAAGGGAAAATGGATGCATTTCAATAGCTGATGCTCTGCCCAAGTCTCAGCTCACTACCTTAGATTTATCAGCAGATCAAGAAAAAGCGGCAATTGCAATAGCAAATGTTTTGCCCAAGTCTAAGCTCACTACTCTTAGTTTGAAAGGCAATGGAATATATCATGAAGGAGGAATTGCAATAGCTAATGCTCTTCCTGAGTCCCAGCTCATCAGCTTGGATCTGAGTGGAAATAGTATAGGGAAAAAAGCATTGATTCAGATAGGGCGTAATTTACCTTACTCTCAATTGGCCACTTTAGGTTTGAATTCTTTTCGTCATTTATCTGTTCCAGATTTGAATCCTCCAGAATACGAAGGTTTGAAGGCAGTAATAAATGCTCTTCCCGATTCTCAAATCACTACTCTGAACCTAGAGAGGAACCGAATAGAAGAACGAGAATCAGTAGAAATAGCGAATATTTTACCCCACACTAAACTCACTACTCTAAACTTGAGTTTTAATGAAATAGGAAATGAAGGGGCAAGAGCCATAGCTAGAGTTCTACCCAGAACTAAACTCACTACTCTAAACTTGAGGTATAATAAAATAGGAGATGAAGGAGCAAGAGCCATATCTGAAGTTCTCAATAGCTCCCAGCTGACTAATCTAGATCTAGGTTGGAATCTATTTACCATGATGTTAAAAGCAAAATAGAAAGAGCAAAACCAGACCTAAACGTACTTTTCGGTTAAACACTTAAAACTGAGATTAAACTATTTCTGAGAACTTTGTTGCTTTTCCCGTCGTTAACTTTTTCTTGGAGGTCGACGAGCATAGTTAGTAAGTTTTGTTCTCGGGTTTGTCCTTGTTCTAGGCTTTCATAAACACTTTCTACTTCCATTTTGATGTTTTCAACCAGCATGAGTACCTTTTGGTCACTGTACTCTTTAGACAGGTCTTTTTGCAGTCGCTGGATCAAGTTCACAGCAAACCTGCCTTGGTGTTTGGGCGAAGCAGTTAGGTTCTTGTGGATGCGTGTGTAGGTTTGCGAGGCCATTCCTGCAGTGCTGGCGATGTCCCTCATGACTTTGAGTTCTTCAGAGACTTGGTAGTTGTGCTGGGCGATTTCTTCAAGTTCTTTTTTGAGTTCTTGGTTTTCAGTTTGGAGTTTCTGGATTTCTTGGGTTATTTCTTGGTGGGTTTCTTGGTTTTCTCTGAGTACTTTGGCTTGCTGTTCCACTACGCCTTGGAGTTGGTCTGAGCGTTTGCTGACTGTTTCGAGGCACTTCCTGTTCATGTTCCACTTGCGTTGTTGTTTTTTGAGTTCTTCTAGTTCTTGTTCCTTTTGGTTGACTTCGTTTTGGAGTTTCTTAACAGTCTGGGTGAGTTCTTTGAGTTGTTTGTGGTGTTTCTTGGCCATGATTTGGGCTTCGTCTAGGCTTAGGGAGTCTCCAGGGGGCGTTGGGGTGTCTAGGTGGGTGATTACTTCGTTGCGGAGGGTTTTGATTTTCGAGTTGAGTTTTTGAATCTCTAGTTCGTACATTTCCACGATGGGAGCTACTTCTGCTGACTGGACAAGTTTGAGTTTGTGTTTGAGTTGTTTGTTGTGGAGGTTGAGGTCTTCAGTCTGGAGTTCGTAGCAAGTTTTGAGTTCTTCAAGTTCGTTTTTGAGGTTCTGGATGGTTTCTTCTTGGGTGAACTTAGTTTGTTCTTGGTCTTTTAAAGTGTCCACTAAAGAGTTGTAGTTGCGTTTAAGTAAGTAGTACTCGCCCTTGTTAACTGAACTCTGGGCTTTGGGCGAGTCAAGTGTCTTAAGGATGTCTGAAATTTCTTGTTTGAGGGAATTCATTAAATTAGCAATTATTATCTCTTTCAAGTCTTTCTTTGAAGCGCATGTAGTCTTCTAGGTCGATTTCGTCTTCTTCAAGGGGTTCTTCTTCACAGGACATTTCAAAGGGTTCTTCTTCTTGGCAGTCTTCAGGAGGCACGTACTCTTCGTCGTCACTCTCCATGTCCATTTGTTCTTCAACTTTGCTGGCTTTTTCAGCTGGTTGGCTTGGCGGGATGTTTTCGCTTTCCATTTATTAGCCCTTTATGGCGCCTTTCACCAAACATGAAGCTTTAGAGGAAATGCTTGCTAAGCTGAGTCAAGTCTCAGGCACTCGCAACTTAGAAATCAGGAATGCTTTGCTGGACCAAGTTGCTGGCTACATCAGTTCTGGAGGACGCAACGCTTTGTTGGGTTACTTGAGTCTGTGTTTTGGAGCACCGATGTTTTTGCCCAAGGCTGTGAGGAACTGGACAAGGGTGCCTTTGGCTTTGCTGGGAGGCTACTTCTGGAAAAGCATTTACTTTTGGGGAGCTGACCTCAACCTGAGTCTGCACTACTCCAAGTTGCTTGCCCAGCTCAGTCAGTCCGAGTCCGACCAACTCGTTACAATACACAACCACTTAAAACAAAAGTTTAACTAATAACTAAAGAACTTTTCTTTTTTTAGCTGTGTTCATGTAAGGCCTCAACACCCACTCCACCTGGGCCTGGGGCAAGTCCACTGTTCCCAAACTCACTTGGTACAACTTAAGCACGAACCTAGGACCTAGTTCCTGCAAAGCCACTGTTTTGTAGTCTTCCTTTTGGTAAGTGTGGTGTCTGAACACTATGTAGTCTTCGTTGTTCACGAAAGTCACCAACCGCTTCGAGTCCAACTTGGGAACTGGAAACAAGTACTTAAGCACGTCAGCTACCCGGTCCCCAATGTCCGACATGAAGTTGTGGAAAATCAAGTGCGGGTACTCTTCAGGCATTGTGTCTAGCTTTTCCTTCAAGTCGTGTCTGAGCACCACGTTGCTGACTCCGAAGTAAGCTGTAGGGCCTGTGGGCAGGTGCGACACTATCATTCCGTCAGGCTTGCCTCTGTGTTCGTGCAGAATCACCAAGTCGGTGAAGTTGTACTTTACAGCCATCTCAACTAACTCCTTAATCACGTAGTTGCCTCTGTTGGTGCGGGTGGCGTTGGGAATCAGGATCTTGAGTTCTTTCAGAAACTGCACCAAACGCGAAGAAGGCTTCCTGGAAGTAGTTATCAGCACCCGGGGGTCCTCCACTCCAGCGTTGGAGTACTCGTCGTCCATGTGGCTTCTAGGCACTTTGGTGTTTTCGTCTTCAAGTTCTATTTCGTTGACTAGTTGGTTGGCTTCGTTCCTGAGTTCTGTGGGGATTCTTCTGTGTTCGTCCAAAGCAGACTTGAGTTTGGCTTTTTTCTGGGATGTTTGGTGTTCTTGTTGTTCCTGGGCTTTTCTTTGCAGGTACTCTTTTCTCAAACGCACGTTTCTTCTCAGCATTAGAATAAATGGACGGATCGTGCCTTAGCGAGAACTGTGAAGGTGTTGAACACTACTGTGAGGATTCCAACCACTCTCCAGTTTACTTCTGTGACTGCAAACAAGTCAGAAGTAAACACAAAGGGCATCTTATAAGGTCAATCGATTTCGATTACCCTATTCAATGCATTTCAGAGGCCATTCAGGAATGCATGGACAAGAAAAAGGAATTCAGAATGAAAGCAGAGGAGCATATGCAGAAGATAATTGAAACTGTCCAAAAACACAATCAGGAACTAGATAGTATGATCCAGAAGTTTAAACAAATCAAGCGAGGATTGTTGATTCCAGACAGAAAGGCCCAAACATACCAAGATTACATCAAGTCCTTTGAGCCTGAAGAAGTAAAGCAGAATATCCAAAAAATCCGTGCATCAGAGCCATTGTACTTTTATGAGTTAGAAGAAGGAAAGGAAGTGCTTCTTTTAGAAGATGAAGTTATTCAGAAATTCAAAGTCTCAGAAGCAGTGATTGGCTTGTTTAAATACCCTGATTCTGATTACTGCTCGAGAATTGAGAAAAGACTGGACCTTGAATTCTTAAAGCAGATTCTACCTTATTCTAAAGTCAGTAATCTGGATTTGGGATCCAATCAAACAGGAGTAGAAGGTGCAAAGGGATTAGCTAGTGTTATACCTCAGCCCCAACTCACTATTCCGAGTTTTAGAGACAATCCCATCATAGGAAATGGATGGGGAGAATCAATAGATTTTCCTCTGAACGATAGTTTGAATTTTTGGCATAAAACAATAAGATATCATTAAGCTAAGGAAGACAGTAGAGGCCTAGGCGGCTTGAACTAGCCCAAATAAATAAATAAATAAAGCTAAGGAAGAACTGAAGAATGCTAAGCCAAGCTAAAAGTATTCATCTAAATAAACTGTGTTAAACTTATAAGGGGGTTTAATAGAAATAAGATGGATGGATCTTGTAAGAACTGTGAAGGTGTTGAGTACTACTGTGAAAATTCTAGCCACTCTCCAGTTTACTTCTGTGACTGCAAACAAGTTAAGAATGAGCACAGAGGGCATCTCATAAGATTAATAAACTTCGATTACCCTATTCAATGCATTTCAGAGGCCATTCAGGAATGTATGGAGAAGAAAAAGGAATTCAGAATGAAAGCAGAGCAGTATATGCAGAGAGCTCTTAGTATCCAGAAACACAGCCAAGAACTAGAGAATGTGATCCAGAAGTTTAAGGAAATCAAACAAGGGTTATTCATTCAAGACAGAAAGGCACAAACATACCAAGATTACATCAAGTCCTTTGAGCCTGAAGAAGTAAAGCAGAATATCCAAAAAATCCGGTCTTCATATTACAATGATCAAGAAACAGAACTCGGAATTCCTAGGTCATTAGATAAGGCAATCCAAGTTGAAACAATAGAACAAGGAATGCCTTCAACTGAAAACAAAGTTAATCAGCCAGTCAAGCTTTTGAAGGAGTCCGCAAAGTTACGAATATGTAAGTGTATGAAGAAGAAACTTCCACAGGAAGATGAGCAAGTAAAACCAAAAACTGAACTTTCTTCAACCAAAGAGTTGATGAAAGAAAATCAAGAAACTATTGAAGAAGAGTCTAGTTATTTAGAAAAGCCCCAAGAAAGTTCTCAGTTGGAGAATAACCCTCAAGAGCCCATAACCCTTGAATATTCGCCTTATTATAATCCTTTTCGGACTGAATACCCACCTTTTACTAACCCTTTTCAAAGAAACTTGATTAATTCCTTCCCTTTTAATTCAAACAGCACACCTGGACAGTCAAACCCATTTAACTCAGAGGGTTCTGGAGCATTTAACCTTGGAATAACTGAACGCAAAGTCCACAGAGCCAAAAGACCTAACCGTAAATAATTTTGTACTAATAATGGTTAAGAAAGTCAGACAGGTTATTCATTACAGACAGAAAGCCCACTCTCTATCCTGAAAGTAATCAAATAAAAGACCAAAACAAGGAACAGAAATTAACTAAACTATTTACACTATTTACAATCACTCAACACCACTGTACTTCAGGGCTGTTCTTTCAATGTCCTCAATGCCAAGGGTAGTTCCAATAAACTCAGGTCTCAAAGCTGCCAAAACAGCAACTTTAGCAGTGTCATCAACGTGCATGGACCTCGGAGGCACAAACATCTCAGACAACTTGCCCAGTCTGAGGGTCTTCAAAAGTGCGTCTGACTTCCAAGTGAGGTTGAAAAAGGTCCCAGCAATCCTTTTCTGTTTTTCAGCTTCAGAGTACATATACCCGGGCCTGAGCACACAACTATTGATTCTTTCTCTGTTTTGTTCTAAGTAAGCTTCCACTTCGCGCTTTGTAGAAATATAGCGAGGGGCAAAAAACATGCCCCTTTCTGCACTGAGGTAAACGAAGTTCTGTTGTCCGAGTGTCTCGCATACCTTCAAAGCAGTGTCTCTGTTCATCTGTTCGTAGCTTCCTTCGTACTTAGAAGCCCAGGTCTTGGGAAAGTTAGAGTCAAACAGAACAGCAATGCAGTGGATGACTCCGTTCACTTGAGGAAGGAAGTGCTCGTAAGTGGAGGGGTCTGAAGCATTGCCTTTGACATACTGGACTCTGTTCTGCCAAGCCTCGACCTTTTTAGGGTTGCCTGAACGGGACACAGAAATGACATTGATGCCTTGGCTCACAGCGTATTTACAAATGTGGGACCCTAGGTACCCATTTCCTCCAAAGACCAACAAAGACTTCTGCATATTTTATCACTATGGCTTAAGTGTCTTGATGTATTCCTCGTAAGCTTCCTTAGTAAGAGGAATTCGGTTCCAGAGCGCGTAATCCATACGTGCTGCGTTATTTCGAGACTCCTTTTTATACTTAGACTTTATTTGGTTGCGAGAGCGGTTTTTCATGAAGTTAGCAATCATCTCAAAGTCAGTGCCGAATATTTGCAAAGCCTGTGTAAAGAATACTGTGTAGAACATTTCTGTTTCTTCGTGAGACCACCTTTCGCTGTACTTGCGTTTGCTCTGGAAAGTCCTGAGCCCCTTTTCCTGGACCTTTTCGTATCCTTCGTGTGAGGTTTCCTGGGCACAGGCTTCTACCATTCCTTCTCTGTCAATGACTACTTTTCCGTTTTCGATTTTGACTTGAGGAGTCACTACTGGTTTCTGTTCTGTTTGTTTTTCTCTGAGTGGGTTTTACTCTTCTAGTTTGTTGATGTTATCTTTTGCGTTTTGGAAGAGTTTGTCGACTAGTTGGTGTTTGGACTCGTCTTGGAGTTCGACCATCTTCTTGGAGGGCTTTCTAGAACGGGACCTAGTGCGGCCTTTGGAAGAACTTGCGTAGGACCTTGCGAAGTCCCTTAAGGTTTCTTTTTTGGAAGAGTCGTCCATGATATATAGTAAATGAGTCAAAAAGAACACAGTTATGGATTTAAACTCTCAGGGGTGTCTTTAGCAGTCTTGGCTTGTTTTGAGCTGTTTTACTCTTATAAGCTGTCTAGTTTAAAGAAGATGAAGCTGAACTACATTGAACCTGGAGGTGTTTACTCAGAAAACAACGATAGGATTGTTTACGTAAGTGGAATAGTCAGGGCACACGACACTCGTAAGTTAAAAGACTCTTTGTTAGGCATAGAAGTCAAGGGCTTCGAGCTCCTGCGCCAGGCAGAAATGTACCAGAGAAAAAGGTCTTCAGAAAAGCCTTCTCAGTTCATCAAAACTTGGAGTTCCCACATAGTTCCTTCGCAGGACTTTCCGCCTGAAAAAAGGAACCCTTCTATGAAGTTCTTTGGAAAAAAGCTTCTAAACAAAGGAGAACTCCTTTTAGAAGGGTTTAAGTTGCCAAGTGGGTCCGGGCTGAAGATTGAGTCTTTGTGGGGAGTGAAGCCTGAAATCCCTGAAAAAAACATCAGGGAAAAGTTGTTTAGGCTAGGGTTCAATATTGAGGTTGATGGCGAGTACTTTTACTTGTTCAAAGGACTCAGACCAGAGTTCAAGCACCCTAAGGTCGGAGACTACAGAATTAAGTACATTTACAGACCTAGTGAGGTTTACGTAAGTGCTATGGGAAAACAGTCCAGGCAAAAAATAGTGCCTTTTGGGGGCATTTTTCTGTTTAAAGAAGGCAAAGTGGCTCCTGAAGATTTAGTAACTCAAGAAGAAAGCAGAGTCAAAAACAAACTTTGGAGGGCCCGTGCTGTAGGGATTCTAGGTATTCTTTCAGGAATATACTTAGGCTTATATAATTAATGAGTTGTCTTTTACTAGGCGAAGTTATATTTGACTGCTTCGGAGACAAAAAAGTAATAGGAGGAGCGCCTTTTAACGTAGCTTGGAACTTAACTGGGTTTGGGTGCGATATTCTGTACTGCGGAGCTGTAGGTTGCGACGCCGAGGGCGAGGAAGCTTTAGAGGTCATGCAGAACTGGGGAATCAGCACAAAGGCTGTAGCCAGAGTGGAGAAACCTACTGGAAGAGTAACTGTGGTGTTTGAACAAAACGAACCAGTTTATGACATCAACAGCGATCAGGCATACGACTACATTCCTGTCCCAGACTTAGAGGACTCTTCACCTAAACTGCTTTATCACGGGACTTTGGCACTCAGAGGTGAAACTCTTCACACACTTAAAAGCATTAAAGAGAAACTTGGGGTAAGTGTGTTTTGCGACTTAAACTTAAGAGAGCCCTGGTTCACTAAGGAACTGATTGAGTCAGTAGTTAGGAATGTTAAGTACCTTAAAGTCAACAAAGAAGAAATAGGCCACTTTACCCAAAACTTGCCAGATATCCAAACAGCTTTAAGTGAAGTAAGGACTGCCTACGGCATTGAAGTGATCTTTTTAACTTGTGGAGCTGAAGGGGCCTATTTGTCTTGTGAGGAGTGCTTTATTTTTAAAGAAGCTGGGGAGTCTGGAGCCTTTGTAGACTCTGTAGGAGCTGGGGACGGGTTCAGTGCTGTTTGTATCTACGGAATTCTGAATGCTTGGTCTTACGAAAAGATTCTTGAAAAAGCTGTTGAGTTTGCAGGAAGAGTGTGTGGAATTCAAGGAGCAACTTCTAGGGATTTAAGTTTTTATAGTCTTTAATGGTTTAATTATTATCGTGAGGAGTTGAGTCTGTGACTGGTTTGGGAACGAAAAAGGACAAAAGGATTCTCGTCGCCAAAGTGGTCTGGACGGCCTTTTCCAGGAGTAGTTAAGATACTTAAGGAAGGTTCTTTAGGTCTGGATACAGGTTGGGGCTTGGGTTTTTGAACATAACTCCTAGGAATTCCTAGGTCGTTTTCTAGTGGCATACTTGAATTCGCGAGTTCATTCAAACTAGCAAAGTCGTACTTCTTTGGCTCGAGTTTAAACTGGTTCAAAAAAGCTTGTCTTTCAGTGACTGAGTGGGAAAAGAACTTACTAAACTGAGGAACTTTGGATCCCTTTTTCTTGACAGGGTTGAATGCAACCTCTTCAATGATTCTATCCAGTCCAGAAAAAGTTGTTTTGCCTCATAAAATTCTGTAACCACACTCAGAAAATTAAGGCTCTTCTAGAAAGGCATAAGTCTTTATAAATACCCTTTGTGAATGATTCAAGCCTGGAATGCAGTTCTGTGATTCTACATCAACTTAGGGTTTCAAAAAAGAACATCTCAAATTTACATTCATAAATAGGCATCAACTAGCCCGGCCACTACCTCTAGTTAATATGAATTAAAGACTCTTGAACAGTGAAACATTTAAAAGGTTCGAAATCTTGCTTAATTTTGGGCCATCATTTCGACGAAACCGATAAAAAAAGTGAACTAAATCCTCGAGAACTCTAAGGGATCCTTGGCTACACAATGAATCGGTCTCTGCAGCCATGCCGTTTAACTAATTTTTTCAAGTTTTAATGGTCCTAATAATGAAATTAATGCTTTGTTTGTTGAATGCTTTGGCGATGCTCAGCTTGAGCTTTGCGTGGGATTGTGGCTCTACTCAGGAAAGACAACCCACTATTCAATTCAGTGACCAAAATTCAAGGAGATTGCAAGGTAGTGGAAGAGTTCGTGGAGAGACCTTGTCTCCGATAAGGCTGACTTACTACTACCAGAACTTTGATTTGGGTAGTCAAGAACTCAATGACTATTTCAAAAATGAAGTTATGCAGGCAACTAACGACTGGTTCAGCCGAGCCCTTCTCGTCTACCCCCTAGAAAACCCTCTTCAGCTCCAAACTGAAACCTGTGGAGACGAAATCACAGTTCCAGATGAACATAAAGACCCAGGTCTCGAGGACACTGACGTTTTAATCTACATCACCTCTGGAACTGACCAAGAAGAAAGTTACGTAGCTTATGCCGGTGCTTGCATTTTAGAAGGTTCTGGACTTGGAAATGTTTTGGCGGGAAGAGTCATGGTGAACCTAGCTCATTTCAATGGCATGAGCTTTGAGGAGCACATGTCTACAATGATCCACGAAGTTACTCACTTACTTGGTTTCTCTAATGGACTCTACCAGTACTTCAGAAAACCCGATGGGTCTGTTTACACGGAACAAGAACTTACAACTACAATTGACATCAGAGGAACTACCAAAATCTTACTTAAAACTCCTAACGTCTTAGAAAAGGCCCGAGAAGTCTTTGGATGCCCTACCTTGGAAGGACTCGAACTAGAAGAAACAGGAGGTTCCGGAACAGCTGGTTCTCACTGGGACATGAGGGTTATGTACAACGACTTCATGATTGCCCATGTAACCCAAGACCCTATTTACTCCACCATTACTTTGGCTCTTTTGAAAGACAGTGGGTGGTATGATGTTAACTACGACTTCGGTCAAACGCCTATTTGGGGCCGTGACAAAGGATGCGACTTCCATACTACTAAGTGCGTTGAAAACGGCGTAGCTAACTTCGAAGAGTTTTGTGTAGAACAGCAGAAAGACAGCTGTGATGTCTTCCACCTTTACAAAGGGTACTGCAATGCTGTGTCTTACAATGGGGAGTTGCCTGCTGAATTCCAGTACTTTTCTGACCCTACTATTGGAGGTAAGGATAAGTACATTGACTACTGTCCTGTGAGAAGTCAGTACTCCAACGGTTCTTGTAGAAACACAGGGAGGTCTGAAACTAAAATTTATGATTTCTTTGGGGAAAAAGCTTGTGACAACTGCAGATGTTTAACAGGAACCATCATTACTTCTGGAACATCGCTGGAAGGCGATCCTTACCACACTGGATGCTATGAAGTTTTGGAGTGCACTCAAGAACACGCTTTAGTTTTGGTAGGAGACAAAGAAGTCATTTGTCCGTTTACTGGAGGCCAAGTGCAGGTTGAAGGATTCGATGGGTACCTTGAATGCCCTAACTCAGACATTTTGTGTGACGACGTTCCTTGCAAGAATGGATGCTACGGAAGGGGTACTTGCGAGAAAGGAGTCTGTCAGTGTGATGCTGGGTTTGGAGGCTCAGACTGTTCTGTTGTTTGTGATGAAAATGGATGTGAAGACTGTACTGGAGAAAATAAGTTCTTGAACTCAGAAGGAAAGTGCACTTGTATTAAAGGATTTTCCCAAGACGAAAACGGAAACTGTGTTGAATGTGACCCTGCTTGCAAAACCTGTGATCCTACTGACATAGCTATTTGTACTTCGTGCTACGAACTTATGAAACAAGAAGGAGACATTTGTGTTTGTGTGGATAATTCCACTCAAGGCGAATATGGGTGCTCCTGTGACCAAGGATTTGTGCCATTTGAAGACGGTTGCTACCCAGAATGCCCACTGTGCGATGAATGTGACTACTCCACTCAAGAGTGCTTAAAGTGCACATACGGAGCTCAAAAGAACGAGCAAGGAGTCTGTGAGTGCCCTGAAAACTCCACTCAAGACGAATACGGATGCACCTGTAACCAAGGATTTGTGCTTTTAGAAGACGGTTGCTACCTAGAATGCCCACTGTGCGATGAATGTGACTACTCCACTCAAGAGTGCTTAGAGTGCACATACGGAGCTCAAAAGAACGAGCAAGGAGTCTGTGAGTGTGCAGGAGAGTCATTCCAAGACGAATACGGGTGGTGCACCTGTAACCAAGGATTTGTGCTTCTAGAAGACGGTTGCTACTCAGAGTGTGGTCTTTTATGCTTAGACTGCTCAGAAGGAGAATGCAATCAGTGTGCTGGTAACTCCACAAAATTTAACGGAGAGTGTAAATGCAACTATGGGTACGAATTCAACTGGGAAGAAGGTGCTTGTGTACCTTGTTACTATTGGGCAGAGGATGTGTGTCTGGAAAAGTGCCCAACAAACCACAAAGTTGACCAAAGCAGTCTCTACTGCGTGCCTTCAACAAGTTCTATCCTTGACTTGCGTTTTTATGATGTAGACAAGCAGTTCAGTGGGGATTACTACTCTCTGAAATTCAAAAACTCCTTTGAAAACGCAACTAGCCAGACTCCACTGCAGGCCTGGAAGAGAGGTCTTTACTTCAATGGAAGTCATTCCGCCGACTTAGTTCCCGTAAGTACTTCTGAAAGTCTTATACTGGGTGGAACCTTCCTTATTGAAATGTGGGTGCGTCCAGATGACGTACAAGAAGGCCAAACACTATTCTTTAGAGGCTCAAATTCCCATATTGAGAAAAAACACGAAGAAGCCGAAGAAGAAGAACTTTACGAAGAAGAGCTTTACGAAGAAGAAGAGTCTTATGACGACAAAGATGACAAAGATGACAATGATGAAAATGATGACAATGATGACAATGATGACAATGATGAAGATTACCTTTATTTGATGTTCTTAACTTCGATTTCACTTAAAATACAAGACGGCAAATTCATTTTTGATATCTATGACTCTTTTGGTAATGCAAGCATAGATATAGACATTGAACCTAAAGAATGGAGCAAAGTTGGAATTATTTGTGAATACGACAGTAGAAGTAAAAAAACCGAACTAACTCTGTTCAACGACGGAAAAACAAGAACTGAAACACTTAAAAACGTTTTTGTTGCTGATAACATCTATGCAGATAAAATCCACACTGTGATTGGTGCTGAGTTAGGGTTGGATCATTACCGCGACTTCTACACTGGATTCATTGGGGGCATTAGAATCGAGAGTGGGGAGTACCAACAATCGCCCAACGACTTGTGCACTGCCAACTCAGAGTATTGTGGAATTGACTGTGACATTGGACAGACCTTTGAAGATGGAACTTGTGTTGCCTGTGACTCCTCTTGCCCTGACTGCGTCAGAAGTTCTGACTGTCGTAGAAACGTTAACTCTTTGTGTGTGCAGTCTTCTAGCTACTACACCTGTGAAGCCTGTGGCACTCTTTCTGAACTTAACTCTCAAAACACTTGTGAGTGCGTAGACAATGCTTTCCAGCAACCAGGTGCTTTGGAGTGCACTTGCAACTCAGGCTACAAGTCTGTGTCTGGCAAGTGTGTGTTGTGCAATACTTACTTCCAGCCTTCAGAGGTTTCAGCTCACTTCTCTGAGAAGTACACCAAGATCCTGGTTGGGTTCAGTGCAGAGTCATCTACTAGTTTCTCGAGTTGTCAGTACTTGGTTGACGAGTCTTCTCTGGAGAAACTGGGGCAGAACCCCAAGTGCACTTGGGAGAACTCCACTATGTTGGTGGTGAGTCTGGGCTCTAACTTTACTATCCGCAACGAAGCCTTGAAACTGAATGCCTTCAACATCCTTAAAAAGGAGGGAGAGTGTTCCTTCGACTACTCCGACTTAGAACCAGTGGCTGAGTACAAGTACCCAGTGCCTACTCCTTCAGCCAAGCTTTCATCTCCTTACTCCTACAGCATTCCTTGTGCCACCAAGTCACTGCAAGTATCAGCAGAGAAGTCAACTGGAAGAGCAGGTGGGTCTCTTAGTTATGATTGGAGTCAGTTGAGTGGCCCTTCTAACATTGACTTGTCTTCTCAGACTGAGAGTGTTCTTAGCATTCCCAAAACTCAGCTTTCAGGAGGAGACTACACTTTCAGAGTGTCCATATCAAACACTTTTGGTCGCTCAGACTCAGCAGAGATTTCAGTGAAGGTTGAAGAAGCAGAGGCCTTGTCAGTAGAGATTGATGCTGGCAACCAGATCTCAATCAAGAGTGGAGACTCTCTTAAAATCAAAGCCTTTGTTGAGAGTTTCTGTGGAAAGAGTTCTTCAGTGCAGTATGCTTGGAACTATGAAGGACTCAGCAGTGAAGGAGAAGCACCTGGAAACCCTAGTGCAGTCATTGGCAACTCTAAGCAGTCACACGTTCTCAGAATCAAAGAAGGCGATCTCCAAGCAGGCTATACTTATGTGTTCAAGGCCACTGCTCAGGAAGGAGAGAGTTACGGAGAAGCCTTTTTGTACGTGACTGTTGAAAGCTCTCCCTTAGTAGCCATACTTAACAAGGCTGACGGACAGATCTCCAACGGAAAAGACCTGAGACTGGATGCCAGTGAGTCCTACGACCCAGACAACTCGCAAGGTTCGCTGGAGTTTGAGTGGACTTGCACTGAATCCGGCAAAGACTATTGTGAAAGCACTTCTGGAGAACAGCTACTAGACACTGAACAAACAGGGTCTATACTGCAAATTGAGTCTGAGGAACTAAGACCTGGGGCCTTCTACTACTTCTGCGCGAAGGTTTCCAAGGACACCAGAGAAGCTGAGAAGTGTGTGGAACTAGAAGTAGTTGAGATGGACGATGGAGGAATTGAAATACCCAAGCCTCTTTTCAAGATGAATCACCAGTGGGGACTCATTATCTGGCTAATTGTGCAGGGCTCCCTGGAAAACAGCATTCAATGGAACCAAGTGTTAGGACCTACTCTCACTCCTACAACTCCTCTGCAGAGCCCTTACATCTACTTCCCTGCCTACTCAATGTCTCCTGGTTCTTACTACGGTTGGCAAGTAACTCTTTCTAGCCCAGCAGGAGGCTCCCTTGCAATGACTATTCCCTGGAACACCAACGTAGGACCTTCTTGTTTAGGAGGTTTGGAAATGAGTCCTTCTACAGGTTCTGCTCTTTCCACTGAGTTTGAGCTTAGCATCGTGGACTGTTTTGACGGTGACGAAGAAGACTACCCCTTATTCTACTCCTTTGGACTTATGTGGCACGGCTTCTACATTCCCTTAGCTCCTCCTAGACTCTCCAACAAGGTAACTACTAAGTTACTGCCTGGCACCAACACCCTCTTTGCCATGGTGTGTGACTCAATGTGGAGTTGTGAGTACTACAAACAGTCCTTCACTGTAGGTTCAGTTTCCAGAAGGAGACTGGAAGAGAAGTCTGTTTCAGAAGCCTTTCTGGAAGACGTCAAGGACCCCGAACTCATTCCTGGCACTGTGCTTATGTACTGTGAGAGTCTTGAACTAGAACAAGCAGCCATCACAACTATGCTGTCTAAACTCAAAGAGTTCTCTCAGGACCTAGAAGACATTGACAAAGCTACTTACAGCAACACCATCGGAGCCATTTCAGCCATGATGAGTGAAGAAAACACCAACGAGTCTCAAACCCTGGAACTAGTAGACCTGGCCTTGTCCATGCTGGACTTTGAACTAGAAATACTCCAAGAAGACACTGAACTACTCATGGACAGTGCAAAAAGCCTGACTCAAAAGTTCAACTTAAACAACAAAGTACTTAAGAAGACCCAAGAACTCATCAGCAAAGTATTCAACAAGTACTTCAAAAACTCCACTCCTGGAGACCAACCCACAAACATCGACCTGAAAAACATCACTACCTACAGAATGACTGAAACACCTGAAAAGTTCAAGAATACCACCTTAAGCATTCTTGACTCTAACTTAACTCTCCCAGAGTCACTGCCTTTCTCCAACAACGACGTTGTAGACATAGAACTGACCAGTTACAAACAAGCAGGCAACTACTCAGACATAGTTGACCTAAGCTTCTTCAAAGGAGGAAGTTACTCTGGATTCAACTTAGACCTCCAAGACAGGTCTCTTTACTCTCTCAACAACCTAACTGAGCCCATCAGCTTTGAAGTTCCTTTCCACGATGCCAGTGTTGAAAACTGGGGCTGCGGATACCTAAAAGACGAAGAGTGGGTAGAAGAAGGGTGTGAAGTTATAGAAGTCAAAAACAACTCAGCCATTATCAGTGTAACCCACACCTCAATCTTCAGCTTGCAACCTAAAAAAGTGGATTCAGTAGTGGCAGCAGAAGAACTCCAACCAGAAACTTCTGATGGCGGATGCTCTCGCAGCTACATTCCTTTCTACTTGATGTCAGGAATACTAGCAATTGGTACTTCCTTGACACTTACTTGGATCATGCTCAAAAAGAAAGACGTAGAAATTACTCCAACGGGTGATATCCATGAAACTGAAAATGAATCTAAAATTAAACAAAATGAAAAGTCAGAAGACACAACCACAATCATAGAAACCCCTCCACCTCCAATGACCAGAAAATTCTTGGAGAACCACCTAACTTTGAGTCTGTTCTTTAGCAAAGAAAAAGCACTTTCCTCAGCTTGTTTGACAGCAGAGTACATGATTTTGGGAGGACTTATTGGAGTGTTCACGTGGATCATAAGAGACACTGACTCAGAAGACAAAGACGGCGACGAGTTTAACATGGAAGAAGTCTTTATTGTCTTGCTAGCTTCAAGCATCACTTTGCTTATAATGAGCACTGCTGAACTACTTACTAAGATGCTTAGACAACCTTTCCAACTCGGAGTTACCCTAATTACATCAGCATTGGGCTTAGCTTGCTTCTTACTAAGCGGCTACTTATGCTCGGAGTTCTGCGCAGTATGGAGTGTCCTCTGGACATACTCGCTCTTGGTAGGAATTGCTTTTGAAGTGCTACTTTCCCAATCTTTAAGAGCTCTTATCAAGACCGCTTTAACTAACTAAAGTTTCGAATCGAGCCCAAGTGCTGTTATTTATTTATTTATTTGAGCTAGTTCAAGCCGCCTAGGCCTCTGCTGGGTGGGTTTTTCTTGTGTCTTTTCGTTGATTTTTGGTCTTCGGTTCTTTTCCTTTTTCGCGTTTCTTCTTGAGTTGGGGGTGTTGTTGCTTCTTTTTCTTGTTCTGTTTCTTCTTGTGGGGTCCTTTTGGTCTTAATGATGATGTTAACGTAGTTCTTGATTTCTCTGTCTAATTTTTGTTTTTGTTTTGCTGTTAGTTGGTTTCTTTCTTCTGCTAGTTTATCCGATTCTAGTACTAAGTGGTAGATGAGTGATTCCCTTGGTTCGAAGTGTTTCCTTGCGATTTTCCTCAGTTTTTCTCTTGGGATTCTGTTTTTTGGGCAGTATTCCAGGATGTGTTCGACTGTCTCTTCTTGTTTGCACCAGGTGCAGTTGGGGTCTGGTTCCATGTGTCTAATGAAGCGTGTGCTTCTTGCGTCGCTGTGTCCTGCTCTCCACCTGTAAATCGTCGCAATTTCATCCAGCCTGTGGCTGTTGAATTGGACGTAGTCCCTTGCTTTGACCTGTCCGCCAAGTGCTGTTATTTCTATCTTCTTTCTTGATTGTTTGTCTTACTATCTCGATTCTCCACATGCTTGACTTTCTGTGCTTTTGTGATCTGATGATTCCGAGCATATTATTTGTCCATAATTTTTCGATGTGAAATTTCAGTCTTGCTTTGTTTATTGTTTAGAAATTCAGGTCCGCTAGCAAGTGCCTACCTTTTGGGCCCATTTAAGCCCGAGATTTGGCTCTTAGAATCAGCATTCTCGATAACGCCCTATATTTGGATTTTCCCCAATTTTCCTTTAATGGTTTAATTATTATCGTGAGGAGTTGAGTCTGTGACTGGTTTGGGAACGAAAAAGGACAAAAGGATTCTCGTCGCCAAAGTGGTCTGGACGGCCTTTTCCAGGAGTAGTTAAGATACTTAAGGAAGGTTCTTTAGGTCTGGATACAGGTTGGGGCTTGGGTTTTTGAACATAACTCCTAGGAATTCCTAGGTCGTTTTCTAGTGGCATACTTGAATTCGCGAGTTCATTCAAACTAGCAAAGTCGTACTTCTTTGGCTCGAGTTTAAACTGGTTCAAAAAAGCTTGTCTTTCAGTGACTGAGTGGGAAAAGAACTTACTAAACTGAGGAACTTTGGATCCCTTTTTCTTGACAGGGTTGAATGCAACCTCTTCAATGATTCTATCCAGTCCAGAAATGTGTTCGTTCATTTTAATGTTCCACTCACTAGACAATTTGTTGATATGCATCAGAAGAGAGTTCAAAGCTGAGAAAAAGTTGTTTTTGGTTTGCATCATAGCACTTTTGGTTTGGTTCAAAACACTTAGCATGGACTCAGCTGTATCTTTTCTAAGTTCGTAGCAAAGATTTTCAATTCTGTGGGGTTGGTCTGGGAGTTTCACAAGGTGATCTCCAATGTGACTCTTGCAAAGTAAAACTCCAAAAGAAGAACAACTGCACCTCATAAAAGCTAACTCGCCACATCCTTGGTAACTACAGATTTCCTCTGCCATTTATATAAGATTTAATTCTGGTCTAAGATTTATTGGTTTCCTTAACTACTGGTTTTGGGACTGGAGCTTATTGCACATTTCACATATAAGTTCATTGGGATTGTTTTCAAAAGTGCAGAAGTTACATTTCCATTTAGTAGATCCAAAGACTGGGACTGGGGGCATATTTATTGGGGGTCTAAATGGTTTTATAGCAACTGGTAGTCTAACAGGTGGTGGCTCAAAAGCGGGAGTTTTACTTGGAGATTCCAGTAACCCAAATCCACTTAATACTCTTAAATCAGCATTTAAAGAACTCCTTGTATTAGCAAACTCATACTCTTGAGGCTCTAGTTTAAAGTTGTTCAGTGCTTGCTTTCTCTCTTCTGCATTAGAAGACAATAGCTTTTCGATTCCAGGGATTTTGAATTTCTTTTTATTCAAAAAACCTAATGAAATTTCTTCCATAATTTCATCCACTTCAGAAATACACTGGCTCATTTTTAAGTTCCACTTACTAACTAGCTTTTGAATATCAGTTAACACAACTTTTAAGGTTGAGAAAAAGTTGTTTTTAGTCTGCATCAAAGCATTTTTCCTTTTGTTTAAAACACTTAAGATTGACTCTGTCATAGAGTCTTCCATTCCATAGATAAAGGTTTGGGTTTTGTGAGGAGAACCTAAAATCTTCATAATGTGATCCCCGACGTGGCCTCTGCAAAGCAGTACTGAAGGAGAAGAACAGAAACACTCTGCAACAGCCAACTCATCACATGCCTCGTAACTACAGATTTCGTCTGCCATTTATTGAATACTCTAGCATTTAAACCTAATCAAGCCATTTGGAAGACATTACCTTTTTCAAAGTATTGAGGGGTTTCTTTGTTAAATTTGTAGTCTTCGTGTCTAAGTTCTTCGATGGACTTGGTTCGGAACTGCTGCATACCAGCTATATTGTTGATGTTTGTACTGTAACTTCCTTCTACTTCTTGGGGAGCAACGAAGCTCACACCCTTGGTTCCTTTAGACTCTGTCGTATAATTAATTTTTTGGGATACTTCAAAAGGGTTTTTACGTTTGGTTTCCAAGAAGGGGTTCAATGGAGACTGCAAACAAAAAGCAGGACTGACTGATAAAGATGCAATTCCTAATTCATTCTCAACTTTCATAGCTAAGCTTATGGAGCTATTCAAACTATCAAAACAATACTTCTTTGGTTCCAATCTAAGCTTATCTAGAGCTTCCTGTCTTTGAGCCACACATCCAGAGAAGATGTTTTCGGGGATCTTAAACCCCATTTTTCTTATGCTATTCTTTGATACCTGTTCAATGATTTCATCTAGTTCAGAAATATGCTCGTCTATTTTTGAATTCCATTCACTAGCTAATTTCTCTATATAGCTCTTAAAAGAGTCCAAAGCTGATGAAAAGTTACTTTTAGTCTCTTCCAAACTGCTTTTCCTTTCGTTTAAAACACTTAGAATTGAACCGGTTGTTTCTTTCTTAAGTTCATAGTAAAGGCTTCTAGTTTTGTGAGTTATATCTTCAGATTCAAAAATATGGTTCAGAAGATGGACTTTGCAAAATAGAAGCTTTTCAAATCCAGGACAACACTCTGCAGCAGCCAACTCATCACATGCCTCGTAACTACAGATTTCGTCTGCCATTTATTACAACCCTTGATTGCATAACCTTTACATTAAAAATGCTTGACTCTGAAAGACCACTCAAAGGTATTGTCATTCCAGTCCAAAAACTCGCTTCCGTTTTTCTTGCAAATAGCTTTAATCTTCTCCCTGTAAGCCTCAGGAGAAACATTTCTTCTGGGTCTGCAGTTGTATAGAACAACCAAAGCAGGCTTGTTAAGTCCTTCGCCAATGCGAGGCTTGTCAGGGTCATTGTCGTCAGGGTACAAAACTACTTGTTTTTCCTCGATGTTAACTATTTCGTCTAGGTTAAGTCCAACTAAGTCAGTTGTCCCGTCAAATACTATTTTTCCGTGTTGGTTCTGAATAGTGAAGTTGGGCACAGCAGACAGCTGGGAAACAGACATCCTTCCAAGCTCCAAAGCAGTAGGCACAGTGGAGTAGCCTGGTTTAGAGATCTTAGGAAGAGCTGACTCTGGAGCTAGGTCGTGGTGAGTTACGCTGTTGGATATGATGACAGTTATGTACTCTTGGTCAGATATTCCTACTGAGCTGATTTCTTCGTCGTCGCTGAGGACTTTGTTTTTATAAGTTAGTTTAATTCGCGAAGGGTCGATGTCCTTCAAGTTGCTTTCTACTTCTTTTTTGATTTCTCGGATTTTGGTGTGGGTGTGTATGTGCAGGTCTAATTTAAAAGGTTTGGGGTCAAAGGCAACCAGGGTAACTTGTTTCATGTACTCAGTTTTGGGTCTTTCGTGCATGGCTTTTAAGTAGTTTTTGTTTTCACTTTCTTTTACGGGTTCCAGTTTGAGTCCCATAAAGCTAGCGCGTTTAGTGAAGCTAAAGGGTTCTGCTTCAGCACTGCGAGAGTACTCCTCCAGAGAAACTGGTTTCTTGGGTGAAAAGAACTTTTTTTCCACAGTGGTTTTCCACTTGTTTTCTTGCGGAAGGGTTTTTGGCTTCTCTTCAAGTTTGGTTTTGACTTGCGAAGTTTTAGTTTTAAGCATTTTGTCTATGATACTGGTGTTGTCAGTTGTGGTTTCTAGTTTTTCTTGGTACTTTTTAACTAGGTTATCAGGGTCCATTCCTGGGAACAACCAACTTATTCCATAAGGGTCTTTGTAAGCTGAAACTAAGGACTCTGACTGGGGCATGCTTGGAATAGCTTGTGAGCGGGCAAAAGCAGTATTGGGAGTTTGGGAGTAAATGCCTTGGGACATAGGAGTTGGGTTGAAGCCTTGAGCAAACACACTTGGTTGGGTTGTGTAAGGAGAGTTCTGTGCAAAGAAAGAAGGTTGTTGGGGTTCAGTTCGAGTAGGTGGGAGTTGGAATGTTTGCTGAGGAGGCTGAGCGTAGAACTGAGGAGGGTTTGAAAAAGAAGGAGCTGCTTGGGAAAAAGGGTTAGGTTGTGGAGTGGTAGTTGAGTAAGACTTGTTAGGAGTGGGCGCGTTTGGGTTAAATGGAGGTTGTGAAGAGCTAAAGCTTGTTTGGAAAGGGTTGGAAGACTGCGGCTTTTGCCACTGGCTTGCAGGTTGCATGTAGGGATTAGAGGGTTGGAAAGGCGTTGAAGACTGACTAAATTGGTTTTGGAGGTTGGTTTGTGGATAAGTGGGCTGGGAATAGGTGGGTTGGGAACTTTGAAAAGGGGGTTTTACTTGAGTAGTTTGGGGAAAAGGCTGAAATGGTTGGTTTTGAACTGGCTGGTTTTGCACTGAAAAGGAGTTTTGAGGCCCGGAGAACTGCTGAGGGGTTTTTTTGTTGAATTTGTAGTCTTCGTATCTAAGTTCTTCGATGGACTTGGTTTGGAACTCCTGCATGGCAGCTATATTGTTGATGTTTGTACTGTAAGCTCCTTCTCTTTCTTGGGGAGCAACGAAGCTCACACCCTTGGTTCCTTTTAACTGGCTTCCGAAATTACTCTGGAAGGGGGAAGTTTGTGAAGAGAACGCTTGTGAGTAGTGACTAGTTTGAGGTCTTGAAAAAGGAGTCTGGGACTGCTGGAAAGGAGGTTGGGGCTGCTGAAACGAAGACTGTGACTGCTGAAACGGAGGCTGTGACTGCTGAAATGGAGGCTGGGATTGCTGGAAAGAATTCTGCGAAGTAAATGGATTCCCGCCATGCCCAGAAGAGGGTTGGGACATGCTTCTAGGGAGCTGAGAAGCAGCCTGGAACCCAGTGCTGAAAGGGTTAGCTTGGGACTGGGAGAAAGGATTTGACTGGGGTTGAGGAGGGTTGAAAGGAGATGTTGACTGCTGAGTTGGCTGAAAAGGGGGGTTTTGGTAGGTCTGAGGAAAAGGCTGTTGGTAAGTTGAACTTTGGAAAGGCGAAGTGGAAGTTCCGCCTGGATAGTTGGGAGGACGTCCTGTTTGGAAACTATTAGAATACATTTTTCTATTGTTCTATTTGATACCTAGATCCCGTTGAGCTTAAAAATGACTATTTCATAAATCGTTAATAAACATATTCAAAATGCCTCATTTTCCAAGTGAGATCGAATATTCTGAGAAGTACTGCGACGACCTTTACGAATACAGACACGTACACTTGCCAAAACACGTGTTTAAAAGAATGCCGCGTGGAAGGTTGCTGACTGAAAGTGAGTGGAGAGGTTTAGGTGTACAGCAAAGCAGAGGGTGGGTTCACTACGAAATTCATAGACCAGAACCACACATCTTGCTGTTTCGAAGACCTCTGGGTACTGATCCCCTTACCGGGCTCCCCCCTGCTGGTCACCGAGTGTAATTCTTAAGTTTAACTCTTTCCTGTTAATCCGGTTTAAAAGATGGTATGAAACTTAAGGGTTAGTTTTTGTCGCGCAGAAAGTGGTACACAGTTATGATGTCGTTCTCGTAAGCCCTTACTTCGGTGAAGCTTTGTGACAGAGTCATGAAGAAGTCAACTTCGTTTGGAACACGGGGCTGGTAAGCCAGTACAAACAAAGACCCCTGTTTTGTGTTGGCTAAAAGAGTCTTGTAGAGGGGCTCGAAAGTTTCGTCAAAGTATACAATGTCAGCCCCCATAACTACATCGAACTCTCCTAAGCTTTGGTCGCCCCAGTGGTAGTCTAGGGTCTCTACTGAACTAGTGTTTATTTTGATGTTTTCAGTCATTAAGTCGAACACATCTGACTTGTCTGTGCAAGTCACCTCGCCAAAGTGGGAAGCTACAACGCTGGGCAGACCCAAACCTGCCCCTATTTCAAGTATTTTCTTGTCCTCAAAGTACTCTTTGTGGTCTATTATGTGCCTTGCAAGTTCAAAAGCACCTCCCCACATTTGGCTGCCCAAAGCCATGCCAGGCTTTTCTAAGTAAGTGACTTTTATGTTTTTGTATTCAAAGACTGCTTGTTTAAGTGACCTGGAAACTCTTTCTTCGTGAAGCTCTTTAAGAAGACTTTGCATAACAAATTTTTGTATGAATTCCAAAAAGTGGTTACATAAAGATGAAGTGGTTGGTATTTGTATTGGGAACTTACTTGTTCCTAGCCCAAGCAGACAAGTTCTGCGGAACCTCGCCTGAGAACGAACCCCAACTTAAGTTCATAGACGAACCTGTTCCTAGAAGGCACACTCAAAAAAGAGAAAACGACTGGGAACCAATAAGGATTCATGTCGAGTACCACGACTTTGATTTAGGAAGCAGGTCTCGAAACAGCTACTTCAAAAACGAAGTAATGAACGCCACGCTAGAGTGGTTCCGCTCAGCCATAAGAGTGAACCCTGTAGAAGGCCGTCTCAAGATTAAAACTGACGACTGCGGAGGAATACCTGTTCCAAGAAGCCACAATTCAAGAGGAGTGGATGCTGACTTGGTAGTTTACATTACAACTAAAAACGAAAAAGGAAGGAGCTACGTAGCGTATGCAGGTGCTTGTGCTTTGCAAGCTACTAGTCCTAACAACATAATTGCAGGCAGAGCTGTAGTCAACAGAGCAGAGTTTTCAACCGAGTCCTTTGAAACCCAGATGAACGTGATGGTGCACGAAATCACGCACCTCCTGGGATTCTCAAGTTCGATGTTTAGGTACTTCAGAAACTCAAAAGGAGACCGGTACGATGATGACGAACTTGTGGACCGCGAAAAGATAAGGGGTTACTACAAGTACGTAGTCAAGTCACCAACGGTTTTGAAAAAAGCCAGAGAAGTCTTTAAGTGCAGAAGTTTAGAAGGAGTGGAACTAGAGTCCAGTGGAGGCTCTGGAACTGCAGGGTCTCACTGGGAAATGAGGGTCATGTTCAACGACTTTATGAACTCCCACATAGTTACAGACCCTGTGTACTCCTCTATTTCCATGGCTTTGCTTGAAGACTCAGGTTGGTACAAAATAAACTGGGATTACACACAAGACAATCTTTGGGGAAAGGGTAAAGGGTGCTCTTTTCACACAGAAAAGTGTTTAGAGGACGGAAAGCCCCGGTTTTCTGAGTTCTGTTCTGAGTCCAAGCCAGCTTGCGACACCTTCCACCTTTACAAAGGTCAGTGCAACCTAGGCAAGTTCAAAAGCAAACTTCCTAGTGACTTTAGGTACTTCGACAGTCCTTACGTAGGAGGCACTAATTCTTTCATTGACTACTGTCCTTACAGAGTAGGTTACTCAAACGGAAGTTGTCGAGGAACAGGTTCCAAAAAAACTTCAACTACTTCTGTTTTCCATGAGGTAGTAGGTCCTAACTCTAGGTGCTTTGAAACCACCCTTATGGAAAAGGGCTGGAGATTAGGTTCCGATGAATTCCACACTGCTTGCTACGAGGTTGTAAAGTGCCAAAGAGACCGAGCTTACGTAAGAGTTTGGGACGAAATAGTTGAGTGTCCCTTTACAGGAGGCAAAGTTAGGGTTGATGGAATGACCGGCTACTTGTACTGTCCTGACTCAGACGTACTGTGTTCTGATGTGCCCTGCATGAACGGGTGCTTTGGAAGGGGCAAGTGCAAAAAAGGAGTGTGTGAGTGCAACGATGGCTTTGGAGGAGACGACTGCTCCATAGTGTGCCATGAAACCTGCGGGACTTGTGACGGAGATGACAGTAACGACTGCAAGTCTTGTAAAGACTCTAATGCTTACTTGAGTGGAGGCAGGTGCAAGTGCAAAAGTGGGTACTCTTGGGACGGTTCAAGGTGCAGAAGGGTTTCTTACATCCAGGGGACTTGTGCTGAGGGCTTCGACGAAACAGAAACTGGAGAGTGCGTAAAAGACTGTGGCCCTATGTGTGAAGACTGTGACAGAAGTCAGGGAGTGTGCAAGGAATGCACTTTGAACTCACACCAAATGCCTAACGGAGAGTGCTGGTGTGATGAAGGGTTCATTGAGACTGGTCAAGGAAGTTGTGTAGCTATATGCCCTGAACTCTGTCTAGACTGCAACCCCAAAACTAACTCCTGCAATTCTTGTGTGAAAAACGCACTGCTGACTAATGGAAGGTGTCACTGCGCAGCAGGGTTCTCCGCCCATGAAGGAGCTTGTGTCAAAGGATGTTCTAATCTGTGTTTGGACTGCGACATGGACTACTCTTCCTGCAGAGAGTGCTCTGAAAACGCTCAACTTAACCAAGAAAACCAGTGTGAATGCAAAAAAGGCTATATAGAAACAGATAAGGGGTGTGAGTTATCTTGTGGGTCGCTTTGCAAAGAATGCGACTCTGAAAAAGGAATATGCCTAGCCTGCAAAGCTTTTACTCGTTTTAACGAAAACACAGGCAAGTGTGAATGTTTGAAGGGATACAAAGAATCCTCTGGAGAGTGCTTAACTGAGTGCCACACCAGCTGTGCTGCTTGCGAAGCTGAGAACCCCAAAGTATGCACTCAGTGCAAAGTTAACGCAGCTCTAACTGAGCAAGGAACCTGCAAGTGTTCGGAGGGTTACTTGATGAACGAAACAGGTGACTGCGAAAAAGAATGCCCTGAACTCTGTACAAACTGCAAAGGCCAGAAATGCACTAAGTGTAACTCTAATGCTGAACTAGACCAAAAAGGCAACTGCAAGTGCAAAAAGGGATTTGAAGAATTCAACGGAAAGTGCTACTTCCAGTGTCCAGACTTATGCGACACCTGCAGTTTAACACACGCTTACTGTGCAAGCTGCAAAGGAGGAGCCTTTAAAACTGAGTCAGGCTTGTGCAAGTGCCCTCAAGGTACAACCGAATTAAAAGGCCAATGTGTAAGTGCCTGCAACGACCTTTGTGCAAAGTGTTCAGAAGATAAAACCAAGTGCGAAACTTGTGTTGAAGGGGCAGGAAAGGACTCTGAAGGGTTCTGCAAGTGCAAGGAAGGGTTGATTCCTTTCCAACAAACTTGTGAACCAAAGTGCAACTCATTGTGTAAATACTGTGACGAAAAAACGAATACCTGCAAAGCCTGTGCTAACTTTGCCAAGCTGACCAAAGAAGGCTCTTGCAAGTGCCAAGCTGGGTTTGAAAGACTTGGGGGCCACTGCGACGCTGTTTGCCAAGACTTTTGCACAGAGTGTTCTATGTGCGACGGGTCTTTGTGCACAGCTTGTGTGGAAAATGCAGAGATCACCCAAGAACTAACTTGCAAGTGCAGAGAAGGTTACTACCCAACTAACTTAGGAACCTGTGAGGCTAAGTGTCCAGAACTCTGTTTGGGTTGTGACGAAAAGGGGTGCTTTGGTTGTGACAAAAACGCTTACCTGATGCACGGGATTTGTTACTGCAAAAGTGGGTTTACTTACCAAGACGGAAGGTGTCTTTAATATAAATACCATTATATAATTAAGTTGGAGTGTAGGTTTTCTACAACTTTGGAGGCATACTTAAGTAGAATCCTTTTTCCTAGGGTTTTGTAAAGTCTTTCTTGAAGCAGAGACTCGCTGAAAGCAACTTCTCTGAAAACTGTTTTTTCAGAAAAAGGTTGCCTGAGCATAGTGCCTTCTTCTTTCAAGTAAACTTTAATTAGGAATTCCTCAACAAGGGTATTATGGTGCACGCTCACTAAGGCCACTGGGGAGGTACTGTAAACGGTTTCGTATAGGAGTTCGTCTTTTTCATAAATAGAGTTAATGGAGTGGTTTCTTTTGGCTTGTTGGTTTTGAGTTTCAAACACCTCAGTTTGGCACTCTTCAGTGAGTTCTGGAAGTAGTTTTTGGGATATTGTGTGGTGTTTAGTTTTCATCTTAACTAGTCTGCAGAGAAGTCCTGAGTACAGTCTTAAGTCTGAGTACTTAATGCAAGTGTTTACCAAGATGCTTTCTTCTAGGTAGCCTTCTTTAATCAGCATCAAAATGCACTCGTTTAAGTTCAGTGCTTTTTTGGCCCAAATTCTTTTATCAAAGTAAAAAGCTTTGAAAATAAGAGTGTAGTTCTTAGTTTCCTGCATGCTTCTTATTGGGCTTAAGCTTTGAGAAAAAGGACTTTTAAAGAGGACTTCGAAGTAAACTAGGTTATACTCGTGCTCTACCTGTTGGGAGTACACAACCTCCTTCATAACACACTTAATATTGTCGAAGTGAAACAGCAGCTCTGAATCAGTACTTTCGAAGTAAGACTCGTTGAGTATGATTTCCCAGGCTTTTTTGTGTTCAGAAGCCATGTTTACTACGTGCTCGGGGTCTGAGTATTCCACACTTAGTGCTTTTTCAGACAAGTTAAAAATGTCTGAGTCGTAGAACTTGCACACAAACGTTCTGCACAGTTTTGAAAAGTGCAAATAAATCCTCCATTCTTCCAAAAAACTTAGTTTGCTCACTGTTACTATGCACAGGTGGCCTAATACCAATTTGGCCCTTTGAAGCACTACTTCTTCTTGGTTTTTGCTAAGCATCAAACACTTTGAGTCCTGTTTAAGTATCTGAGCAATGTTGTTTTCAAGCGCAGTTTTAGGCTTTAGCATTGAGCAACCTTTGGTATTTTTAACTTCTGACAACTTAAAAGGCTTTATGTGGCCCAGTTCAGACAATTTAGGTTCCTGAGTTTCTTTTTGGGTCTCCCAGGCAATAACTAGCCCTAAGTGGTTCCTGTAAAAACACAGTTTGTTCACTAAAGGGTTGAAAAAGGTTTTTTCGAACTCCACTGCAGTGCACTCGTCTTTTTGGAGCTTAGGAAAAAAACTACTTAAGTCGGAGTCTTTAAAGTCCACACTCAATACCTTTCCTTCACTTGCACTATACAAAAACAAACTCCAAGTATTTCTTTGGTACCCAATGCTAACTATAAACCTTTTAAGCTGGATCTTCCTTACAGCTTGGTGTTTAAACTCAAATCCCTTTTCACAAAGTACCTTTCCCACTAAGGATTCTTTTACCTGCAAAAAGGACTCAACTAAGCTTTTTACTGCTTCCTCACTTTCCTCTGAAGCACTTAGAATCCCTTGGACTTTCTCTGGGTCACTGATGGTGTAGAGTAGTTTGTGCCCGTAAATGCAAGTAACTGCTGTAGCTAGTATTTTACCTGGAAACAAGTAAGTCAGTTTGAAGTGGAGGTGCTCTTTTGCTCCTTCTAGTTGGAGTTTGTCCAGAAACAGTAGTAGCTCGTTGTTAGACGGCACACTAAAGTTAACTTCTTTTTTAGCAAAGCATTCAACTGATGAGCTCTGTGGAATAGCTTGGGCATAGGACCCCTGGAACAGCTCTTGATTAGAAATGCTGAAGGATTCTAACTGTGGACTTTCGCAAAGCTTAGGGGGTTGAAAAACTACTTTAGAGTCTCTGATTGCTAAAAAACTCGGCAAGCGTTTATAAAGCAAGTCTTTTGCTTTTTGAGGAAACCTTTTTTTGGAGATCAAGTGCGAAATGTACAGTTCAAACTCTAAGTCTTTGAAGAAACCTAGCATAGCTTCCCAGGTTATTAGGGTTGAGTCTTGCCACTTGGAATTCAGAGTACGCAGTTCTAACTCCAAACAGCTTTTATAAGAGGTCAAAAGCTCTTCAGTAATTCTGGTTGACCCAAGTATAACCAAGTGCATAAACTGGCCTTCAAGCTTAAGCAAACCTTGTTCTAGAATAACTCCATCAACTCCGCTCTCCTCAAGTTGGTAGTTCTCGGAGTTTTGGCTTTCATGTTCTAAGTGCAAAAGGAAGTTTTTAAATGTTCCTTCTTTAGAGTGCAAATAAGGATTTACTTCCAAGTCTAACTCAGAGTTTTCTTGGTTTTCTTCTAAAGGCTTGTCAAAGCTTAGTTTGTGCCCAGTTGGTGTTCTGTACACACTGGCTTCGTCAAGTAACTTTTCAAAAACTGACTTAACTCTTTCTGTAGCGCTTTCATCGTAACTGCGCGAGGGGTGCCAACTATCCATAATACTGCTTGAGTTGTTTTGAGGGATAGCACTGGGCTCTTCCTTAACTAGCTTTTTAACTGAGGGTTCTAAAACAGGCCAAAGAGTTTCAAACTCAAAAGGAGCCATAACTCTGTAGTCTTGGTAGTTGGCTGGTTTAAAATCAACTGAAAACGTGTAAAAAAGGTTTGAAGTTGGGTTTGCACCTGTTCCTATTAGGTTCAGCGAGAAGTAAATAGTTGAGTCTGACGTTTTTACACTACTGATTTTTAGTTTCCAGTCGTAGTTTACTTTTTGGAGAGGTTTAGTTAAGCTGATTTCTGGGCGTGCTAGGTTCAAGTAACTAGGGATTTCTGCTCTTTTCCTGATGACTAGTTGAGTTTTTTCTTGGATGCTTGTCCAAAACTGGCTTTTTTCAGTTTGGTTTTGGGTTGGTTTTTCTTTCTTAATGCTTTTTCTGGTTTTTTTCAGAAGTGACTTCATAGGCAGCTCGTTAGAGTTTTCTGAAGTCCTAGCAGGGGTGAGTTCAATTGGTGATTCTTCTAGTACAAATTCTTGTTTTTCTTCTTGTTTGAGTTTAACTCGAGTTACCCAGCCTCTGTAAACTTTTTGGATTTTAACAGCAGAGTCCTGCTCTAGTTGTCTGAACTTAGAAAGTTCCTGTGACTTTTTTGAGTCTTCTGAAACTCCTGAGTTCAAAACAGGCAAACTAGTAGCTGGTGTTCTGGCTTCTAGTTTTAGCAAACTAAAGAAGTCGTCTGTTTTGTAGAGATTTTTGGCACTGGGCAACTTAACCTTGGGTTTTTTCTTTTTCTTCTTTTTAGGACCCAACAGTTCAGCCACAAGTTCTTTGTCACTGTAAGTGTCCATAATTTGGGTGTTCCTGGACTTAGTTCCGCTGAACTTAGGCGAAGCTGCTGAAGAAGCTAGAGTGGATGAAAATAAACTTTTGCTAGCTTTGTTAGAGCTGTTTAGGTCTTGCTTAATGATTCTTTTCAACTCAAAGTCTTCAATGTACTTAGAAGCCAGTGCATAGGCTTTTGAGTAGAGTTCCTGGGCTTGGGAGTACTTTTTGATTTGGTACTTGATAGTTCCCAGTTGGTGGTAAGCCAAACACAAGCTTTGCATTTGGAGATTGAAGTTATGTTGGTTTCTTGGGTCGGTGCAAGTGTTTTGTTCAACAGGAATAGACTTGTTAAGGTGAAGAACCCTTTCGATGTTTTGGATTGCTCGAGTGATGTAGACCTCGGCTTGGGACCACTCTTTTCTTCTAGTTAAAGCAATAGCCAAGGCTAGTTCAGAGTTCTGTTTTTCTTTGTTTAAGTTTTTTGGAAGTTTAGTTTCAATAGCAATCACGTTCTTCCAAGTAGAGATTTCTTTGTCTAAGTTTTGAACTCTCTATATAAAGCATACCTTTGGTAGTAGTCTGCAAAAAGTCTTAACACTGAAACTTTCACAAGCTTCCACTCTAGCTTTTTCCGCCAAGGCTGGTTAATAGGGTCTATGGCTCCACGGGCTTTTTTGAGGAGTTCAAAGGCTTCTGGAGTTTGGTTTTGGTTGAGAAGGTAATTAGCTCTATCCAGACACCACTGTGCAAAGTACTTGGCTAGGTCCCAGACGTTGTTGTTGGTTTGCTTGAGCTTGCTTAGAGATTCCTCTAAAAGTGCTTGGGCTTCTTCTTCTCTTTGCTGATGTCTGAGGTTTGCTGCTTCAAGTAACACTTGCTTGACTTGGTCCATTTTGTATTATAAGTTACTACTTATGAGTTGGGAAAGCAGTGGAGAGTTGGTAGCCTTCGGCGTCTTCTTCCTTCCACCTAGAAGTGATAGTTTTCCACTGAGTGAAGAAGTTCACTGCTCCTTTTCCGTAAAAGTTCAAGTCTCCTCTGAACGAAGCTTTGTTTCCAGTGAAGCTAAACATAGGCAGAGGCACTGGAATGGGCACGTTGATGCCTATTTGGCCAGCTTCTACTTCTCTCTGGTACTTCCTTGCTGCACTTCCGTTTTGGGTGAAGATTGCAGTGCCGTTTCCCCAGCGGTTGGAGTTGACGAGTTTAATAGCCTCTTCAAGGGTGTCTACTTTGACTATGGTCATCACAGGTCCGAATATTTCTTCTTTGTAAATGGTGTGGCTTGTCTTCACGTTGTCAAAAATAGTTGGGCCAATGAAGTTGCCTTTTTCGTAGCCTTGAACAATTACGCCTCTGCCGTCTAGCAAAAGTTGGGCCCCTTCTTTCACTCCGCTTTCAATGTGTCCAAGTACTCTGTTTTTAAGCTCTTCAGTGTTGAGTGGACCTACGTCTACTTTGGGGTCAGCTCCAGGGCCTACTTTAAGGAGTTTGGCTTTTTCTACAATGTCGTCCACCCAGTTCTTTGACTCTCCCACTAAAACTATCACAGACAGAGCCATGCACCTTTGGCCTGCTGCGCCAAACACACTGCTCACTACTGCATTGATGGTGTCTTCTTTGTCGGCGTCAGGCATAACTACAGCGTGGTTCTTAGCCCCCATGTTGGACTGGACTCTTTTTCCGTGCTTGCTGCCTTCTTGGTGGATGTAGGTCCCTGCTTGGTCGCCTCCTACAAAAGAAATAGCTGAAATGTCAGGGTGTCTGCAGATGTTGTCCACGGTATGTTTTCCACCGTGGACAATGTTAAGGACTCCTTGAGGGAACCCAGCTTCCAAAAAGAGTTCAGCTAGTCGCTGAGTAGTAGTAGGTACCTTTTCTGAAGGCTTTATAAGGTAAGTGTTGCCACAAGCAATTCCTACTGGAAACATCCACAAAGGAATCATAGCAGGGAAGTTAAAAGGGGGAACGCCTGCACACACACCCAAAGGCTGTCTGTAAGAGTAAGAGTCCAGGTCTTTAGCTAAGTTCTCAACAGTTTCTCCCATTAAAAGGCTGTTGAACGAAAGGGTGTGTTCCACTACTTCAATGCCTCTGAACACGTCTCCCCTAGCGTCTGCAATGGGTTTTCCGTTCTCACGAGTAACTATTTCGGCAAGCTCTTCGTGGTTTTGGTTTACAAGTCTCAAAAAGTTCTGCATGAGGCGGAGTCTTTTGGTTACTGGAACGTCTTTCCACGTTTGGAAGGCTGACTTTGCTGACTCAACTGCTTGGTCAAATTCAGACTGGGTGCTTTGGGGGACTTTAGCTACTAGTTCTTGAGTAGCTGGGTCTTTTACTTCAAACCACTCTGAGGCCTGAGAAGAGACCCACTTTCCGTTGATGAGGAGTTTATTTTCAACCACATTTGAGAAAGCACGCCTTAGCATTTTTACATTAAGTTATTAAGTATCACAAATGCTTAATAGGTGGGAACTTAGGAAGGTTGTTTCTTGGAATGTTTTTGAGCAAGTCAATTTTAGGGGTTTTTTTAGGGGGTTTCTTTTCAGAAAGTTTGATTTTTTTGGTTTTAGGAGGAGATGGAACCAGGTTTTTAGAGTTCTTTTGGATTTCTTCAAAAGAAGGACACAGTAACTTACTAATGCTTCTTTTGGTCAGTTTGGGAAACTTGGATGCTTTGAAGTGCTTGGATTCAAGTGCTTGGGACGCTTGGAAGGGTTCCAAAGTGTACTTTTGGGTTTTGTTGGTTTCTCCTCTTACACACGCTGAAAGGTTCAAAAAACTAGGTGTAGGTTTTTTAGACTCTGTCTTTGCGTTGTAAGGACTTTCGTTGCTGGCTGATTTTGAGTAAGACTGGTTTAGTGAACGGTTAAACGACCCATTAAGTGGGGAGCGAAGTTTTTGGTTAAAAGAAAAGTTGTTAAGGCTTCCTTTGTTTTCTTGGCTTTTAAGGAAGTAACGAGTTCTAGGAGTTTCAGTGTTTTTATCTTCCAAGTTGTACTCAAATAACTTCAGTTGCAGATTTTTCTTTCCAAACTTCATTTCAGTGATAAAATAATGCAATATCTACTGAATGCTATTCAAACCACTTGTAAATATGCACTTTGAGACGGATAAAACAGTTCTGGCTGACTTAGACTCCCAAGTCCAACAAAGAGCTAACCAAAAGTTACTTGAGGAAATACAAAAGCAAGAAGAAGTACTCAACCACTACCAATCTTACAACATAGGACCTTCTGATCCTGGATTCGAAAAGTTCATAGAATCTAAAAGGGCGGAACTCCAAAACCGCAAAGCTCAACTGGGCTTAAGCAACCAACCCGAAAGCCATCAACAAGAGTCAGAAAGAGACAGACGCTTAAGACTTAGAGCTGAAGAACGAGCCAGAAGGCTCCAAGGCTACTCTAACTCCGCTTACGAGCACTCTGCAGTGCCCCAAAACTACTACCAACCCAACTACCCTCCAGAACTCCCTAAAAGCCCCAACTATTACCAAGCCGACTACCCAGAACCCCCTAAAAGTCCCCAAAAGTTAATTCAAGAAAAACCAGAATTAGAAGAGCAACTCTCCAGCATACCCAAAAACAGGTCTGAGTATGCAGACCAGGTGTTCCAGCAACTCATAGGAAAGCAAACCTCAAGAGAAGAAGAAGCCCAAAAAAAGAAAGAATACGCTGAAGAACTCAAAAAACAAATGCAAGAAAAAAAAACCCAAAAACAAAACTCACAAGAAACTGGACTCGGACTGCCACTTGGAGAAAGGAAGTACGACCCTCAAGAGCAAAAAAGGAAGTACAGAGAAGAACTCGAAGCCCAAATCCGAGAAAGACAACAACGCAAAGAAGAACCTAAAGAAGAAGGTTTTGCTTTTCCAAGCGAACGCAAACAACAACTCTTCGACAAAAACGAGTACGCCAAAGAACTCCAACAACAAATGAAGATCAACCAAATGAACAAAAGAGCCTCTGCTGGCGCTGAAGACCACCCCTTCCCTAGTGAAGCCCCTCCTGACCCTGAAAAAAAGCTCAGGTACAGAGAAGAGCTTCAAAAGCAAATAGAAGAACAACGACTTAGAAAAGAAATCGAAAAAAAGAGAAGAAAAGAAGAAGACGAAAAACTGGAACGCAAGTTCGCCAGTGACCTTGAACAGGAAGGCGTCAAGTTCGTTAAAAAGAAGTCTTTTGACCCTAATAAACCTAGTGATGAGAACCCCCAGGCTGAAAGGTACCAAGAACTACTCAGAGCTAAGTCTTCTGAGTCCGAAAAAAGGGGTGCTGGAAGTAATCCTTATACTCCTAAAAGCTCTGAGTCTTACATGCCTAGACAACAGTACTTTGAACAGCCTAGTTATCAGTCAAGTCACGAACCTAGTCCTCCTTACAACCCTCCTGTCTATAGCGCTCCTTACAATCCTACTTGCAACGCACCTCCTTACAACGCACCTGCTTACAACCCTACTTACAGTGCTCCTTACAACCCAGTTCCTTCCATTCCAACTGAAAAGTACCAGGAAGCTTCCAACCTTATGGGTTCTTACATGAACCAAATACAAGAAATCAGAGGGGAAAGGGACAAGGCCAAAGAACAAATGCTTGAAATGCGCGAAATGATGCTTAAAGAACGGGAAAAGCAACTGCAAGCTATGATGAGCATGCTGCAATACCAAATGGGAATGAACTTTTGGCCACAAAACCCTATGCAGTACCCTCAGTACCCTCAATACCCTCCTCAGCACACCCCTCAATACCCAACTTACTACCCAGAAACTCCTAAAGAACCAGAGAAACCAAAAGAATACCCAAGTGACTTCCAGTACCTAGAAACCAAAAAACAAGAGTTTGAGTACCCTGAATACCCAACTAAGAAACAGGAATTGTTTGGAAACCACACAGAACTTATAGATTTAAACCCAGAAGTTCCCCAAGAAGAAGACTTTTTTGAGCAGTCCCTTTCCAGCACCACTAAGTGGGTAGACCCTAATACCATGAACTGGGGAAACCTAAACTTAGCAGAGTCAGTTCAAGTAGCCAAGAAGTTCCTAGAAACTATAGACTCAGAAGAAGAGGAACCTCAGGAACTTCAGGAACCCCAGGAACTCCAAGAACCCCAGGAACTCCAAGAACCTCGAAAAAAATGGGACAAACTCCAACTCCCCGAACACGAGAACCCACCCAGCAACAAACTAGACACCCCTAAGTTTTCTCTGCAAAGCGACCAGGACATTCCTTACTCGGAAGACGAGATTCCAGAAGACATTGAAGTAGAAGAAGAAGAAGACCACCTTGAGTCCTGTGAAAAAAGCAAAGAAATCGAACTTTCCAATCCAAAATATGACGACAGCTCTGGGTTCGTTGCTGACTTAGATCCAAAAGACTCCATAGAAGACTACCCTATTGAAAAGAGAACTGCAAGAAACGTTTTTTCAAAACCCAAAACAATAGACGTGTTCAAGGCAAGGCCTAGTCCTAAAAGCAACCCCATCGAGACTTCCCAGAAAATTCCTTTCAGCAACCTTGAAGACGCCAGAGCCAAAGTTAAGCAGCAGAAATCCCCCAACATGTTTGAAGACATTGAAAAGACCCTTGTAAGTTTAATGCCCAAAAAAGAAACTTACTACGAAGAACCTGAAAACCGAAGGTTCACCCAAATAGCAATAGACGAGCTGAGGAACCAAAAGTCCAAAGTCAAACTAGAAGAGTCTTTGGAAAGCCAATGCTTTGAAGACAGTCTCCAAATGGACAGTATACTAAGACCTATCAGTGGAAAGCAAACAAGGTCATCCAGGAGGTACGAAGATTCCTTTGATGTGCTATAGTTACTTAATATGAGTATTTCTCCAGTCTAGTTGCACATTGTCGAAGTGGTCATCAAAGTCCACTATGCAGGGGTCTTCCATTAAAAAGTCCTTAACTTCAGCGAGAACGTTTGAAGGAACTTCAGTGTTCATTTTCACAAAGGCTTTGCCCCGTTCGTCCAAACTGTACACAACTAAAGGCCTAGAAGTTTCCCAGTCTGTTTCTATGCACATCACTAGTGGCTTAGCTACTCCTTTGGACTTTAAAGCTTCACACAAACTAAGCATGAGCTTGCTAGGTTCCAGCGGGGCTTCTGAGCTCCTAATTCGGCTTTCGTAGAAGCCCACAAGGTTGTACTGGCTGAGCATTTCTAAAGCAACTTCTGTTGTGGGAGCAGTGACTCGTGTGTGGAACATAGGAAAGGTTTCTAAAGAAGAGTGGTCCCCTGCAAGTGCTCCAACTACGTCGTTGCTGGGATACTTAGCAGAGTGCGCAACAGCTTTTTTGATTCCAGCCAAACTAACAGGGAATCCTTCCATATTCAAAACGCATAATGGCAGGAGTAAGAGGGTTTAGAGACTTAAGAGAACCGAACAATCAGGAAAGGCAGGGTTTGCTTCAGAACCAAGCTCCCCAAGGGGACTATCCTATTTTAGGTTACGGAATGAGCATTGGGACTCCAGAAGAGTGCCGGAAAGAAAGTTTCTGGGAGATGCTTAAGTTTATATTTTGTCCTTTCTTCGTGATTTTATCTTTTATCCTTTTTATTACAGTTGTAGACATTGTTATATACTTTTTGACTGTGTTTTACGACTACGATAGCGAAGCTTTTCTGGAACCTACTGAAGACTCTTTGGACACTTTCGGAGCTAAAAACCCTGAAAAACAACATGACTACCAGGTTTGGAGATGGGTAACTCCAGTAGTGCTGCATGCAGACTTAAACCACATATTCTTCAACGTGCTGATTCAGTTAATTCTGGGGTTTAGGCTCGAGCCTACAGTGGGCACCTGGCGTACTGCTGTGGTGTACATTTTGTCGGGCATGGGAGGTGTTTTATTCAGTTCTTTGGTGTCTACGAGTTTAGCTGTGGGGGCTTCAACGGCTATTTTCGGAATAATCTCGGCAATGATAGCTTGGATCATAATGAACTGGTCTGCTTTGGAAGGCAACTTCTACAGAACCTTTACTTTGGTTTGGCTGATTATCTTGTTGTTTTTGAACGTGCTGTTGGGATTTGTAAGGTTTATTTAGTCTTCAACTACTATAGACAACTGGGGACACATAGGAGGCACGATCACAGGCTTTGCCCTAGGACTTGCGGTGTTTGAGCACATTGAGCCACCTACAACATCTGACAAAGTTACCAAGTACTCTGCTATAGGTTTCCTTGGAGTTTACTTTGTAGGAGGTTATCTACTTTTCTACACCGTGGTTCCTGAGTAATAATAAATGGAGCAATTGGAAGTTAAGGAGTACAAAGAAGAAGAAGACTACGAAGAATTACATAAAGAACTAGTAGCCTTGCGGGAGATGAGTGCCGACATCAGCTCTTGGGTCAACGAACAGAGTTCCGAGTTAAACTTTTCAGAACAAGAAGTCAGTCAAGTACACCAAGACACGAAAGAAGCTGGGAACGAACTTAAAAAAGCCAGCAAATACCAGTCAAGTACCTGGAAGTGGTGGATTGGAGGTGGAATGAGTGTACTTGGAGGGGCTGTAGGAGCTATAGGAGGTCCAGTCGGTATAGGAATAGGGTCTTCTTTAGGAGGAACAATAGGGGCTTCTTTTGGGAAGTACTTAGAAAAGAAGCAGAAGCAAGAAGTCGAAAGTGTAAATATGCAGTAAGATATACTAACATTAAAATGGACGAAAGCAACCAACTACACAAAGAGTCCAGAACTGAATTTTTAGACTTGAACACTAAACAAAAAGAACTCTCAATCCTTCCAAGTCCTTGGAAGTACTACATAAAGCTCAGACTGCCTTCTTTGGTGTCGCTTTTGAAAAGTTCTAACCAAGACCTCAGACTTCCTTGCATTTCCCTGATGTATAACGGGTGGAACGGCCACGTTTTAGCTAAGAACTACAAAGCTCCCCAGTTTGTATACGGAGAGTTTTCTAGCCTTTCACAGTACATAGAAATTTTGAACTCTTGCAACAGACTGAAACCTGACTGCAAGTTTGTGGACCTAGGAAGTGGCCTAGGAAAAGTTAACTTGTTGGTGGCTCTGCACTACAACATCAAAGAGAGCTTAGGAATTGAACTAGTGCACAGACTCAACAGAGTTTCGGACGCCCACGGGTGGATATACAACAACTTTTTAAGGCAGTTCTTCAATAGACAAAGCAAAGTTGAGTTTAAGCACGCAGACATTTTGAAGAGCTTCAAAGACTGGAAGGACGCAGACGTAGTCTTTATGAACTCCATCACTTGGAAAGCCAAAATGATGAAGAAGCTCACCTACTTGCTTGAACAGCTAAAGGAAGGCTCTGAAGTCATAGCTACCACAGCTCTTCCAACCAAAACCCTAAAACTTTATAAGACCATTGAAGTTAACGCTGACTGGGGGAACTGCAAAGCTTATTTTTATACTAAGAGTTGTTAAATGGTAGACTCAGCCGCAGCCCAGAGCTTAAAGGCTCTTTCAGTTAACCTGGAGCATAGAATTCAGCAACTGGACTTTAAAGAAGTCAGTCAGTTTTTAAAGCGCAAAAAAGAGGTTGAGACTTCTTACGCAAACGTTTCTAGGATAATCAGAACCACCAACCAAGTGCTGTCTAATTCTGTCGAAGAAGAAATTAAAAGATTACAAGGGTAACTTATACTTTAAAGAACTTGAAGTACTTTGGCCACGCTTCAGTGTTGATATTTAAAGCTTCAAACTCTAATATGTCGGGGTGTCTGCAGTAAAAAGACTCAAACTTGAGTCCGTCGTGCGCGTACTTCACAGATGAACACGTCCGGAACACATAAGTGAAGACTTCGTTTTTGGCAAGCAAGTGCATAGTGACTTTGTTCTTCACACGGGCCCACTCGCCTAGTCTTGCCTCTTCGTTTTGCTTGTGGATTTCAGTTATTATTTCTTTAGGCTTTTTTGCTGTAGTCACACAGCACACAGAAAAGTCCTCGTAGAAACGAATGTACCTGTAAAACGTCACTCTGTGGAACGAAACACACATAGTTAAACTTGGCGCACCCTGCTTGAAGTAAGAAACCTTTGACACGTAAACACCGTTGAATCTTACTCTTGGGCGTTTGAGCCACATTGTGCGCCAAGACTTAAAAGACTCAACGTAGTCTTTTGAGTCTGAGTAAGCGTGAGGAAATTTTTCTCCCCAAAGCACGTCAGTAAGGTTGAAAGGCGAGGGGAATATGTTGGTTTTAGGACGTTGAGTGGAGTAATTCCAAGTGGAGAGGCAGTCCCTTTTGTAGAGGTGCAAACACCTGTCTTCTAGAAGATTCCAAGTTTTGCAGACCTGTCTCAGCCTTCCTCGCTCGTAAGGAGTGAAGAACCCTAGGATTTCTTTAACTATTTCGTCTGAAAGAAAGAACACTGGAATTTTGGATTCAGCAAAGTGGGGGCTCAAACTGAACTCAAGTGCAACTTGGCCCTCAAGTAACTCTTGAGGACCCTCTACTTCTTCAACTTCGTAGTGAGGCATGAGTTCGGGATTTTCTGGAAAATACACTTGGTGTGTGACTGACCTAAAGAGTTCTGGGGAGTTCTGTTTAGTAATATAAAGCTTGTCTGTTAGCTGATCTTGAAGGTAAGTTGCAGTTTCTTCCACATTAAGGTCATTCTGGCTGAGTGCTTGCAAAAGGCGACTTGTAGAGTATAGATTGCCAAAGATGTTTTGGAGTTGCGCAAGTCCTCTTTGGGTGGCAACTTGCTGCATATGGTCAATGCCTTGTTGGACGTTTTGGGGTTGTCTGTGCCAATCTGAAGTTTCTGAGTTTTCCATAACTATTACAATGGAAGCTTTACAAGAAGTACTAGGGGGAAAGGACCCTGAGTTAGTTTTAAAGGAGTGGCCAGAATCTTACCAGTCACAAGAAGAACTGGTTGCCAAGGCCCAGTCACTTGTCACAGAATTGCCCCTTTCAGCTTCGGAGTTAGTTCCTCTGATTGAAGATCCTTTGTTTTCAGTTGAGCTCACTCCTGACCTAGTTAGACTTTGTATACAACACAACCTTTTAGAAGTAATTCAACAACTACTTTTTCACAAAGGCAACCAATTAGGTCCGTCTGAAGTAGGGGACTTGTTTTTACACTTAGTGTCGTGTTCAGTGGCTAAGTTCACTCCTTACATAGAAACTTACAAAAGCTTTAGAACACAAGCCAAAAAGCAAAAAGTCCAAGTATTTAAGTCAGACAAAGTGAGGTACTACTTGTTGTCCTTACTTTTGTCGTCCACTTACAGTGTGCCTGAGTTCACTTCTTTCCCAGAAAAAGGAATAGAGTTTTTGACTTTTATGCTTAAGTCCAACTTGTACTCCAACACAGTGATTCCTATTTGCCCTAAGGCAGAAAGACTTGTGGAAGTTGTGTATGCTGCTGCTAAGTTCTCTGGCAAGTGGGAATCCTGTTTAGAAGTGGTTAAAGAAATGATTGAACTCGAAGAAAAGCTAGAAACTGTCAGAAGCATCATTAACATGGAGACCTGGATGATTCCTGCCAAACCTTTGCAAGAGTTGTCTTCAGTGACTTTAAAGTAACTAGATAAATGGAAGCATCTTGCTACACTGAAACTTTCAAGTCATAAAGCACTACTGAGAGTATTCCAGTCACTGACTACAAAGAAGTTAGGTATGCTCACGGATGTCATCCCATAACAATGTTGACCCGGAGTATGAATGGATTTCTGAAGTGGAAAGAGAGTGCATTCAGAAGAAAAAGGGACTTGGAGTAAAAGACCCTAAGGCAATAGCTAATGCTCTGCCTCAGTCCCAAATCATTAGTCTGAAGGGGAAACAATCAAATATAAGATTAAGGGCAATAGCTAGTGCCTCAGTCCAACTCACTACTCCGAAGCTGGGAAGCAATTAAATAAGCTCTGAAGCTAAAAGATAAATGCCAAGCCAGGCCTGAAACTAAACCTCTAACTAAACAGATAATAATAATGTCCACGTACACTCTTGAGATCAAAAACCCTAGCCAACCTAGTTCAGACATAACCCTACAAATACCACGCAAGTTTACTGTGCTAAGGCTAAAAGAGCTTATTCTGCAGTATCACCGTAACACTCCTTCTCTAAGATCGCAAAAACTCATTTTCCGCACAGAAATCCTGCCGAACGAAGTCCCTTTGAACACAATCTTGGGGACAGACCAGTTCCAAACAGTATACTTGAGCATCATTCAAAACCCACCTGAACCCCTTCGCTCAGGCTTTGACTCAGCTATATTCAAAGAACGCGAAGTAGAGTACCTCAGCAAGTACGACTCAGCAAAACAACTGCTTCTGAACACCAAACACGACCACAACTACTCGCCAGAGATCCAGAACCAGTCTATGCTCAACTCACTGCCTATATGTCATCCCTCACTAACTGAAAGGTTCAAGTACAGCTTTCCAGTGCAGGAGTCCCAAAGGATTAGACTCAGACCTTTACCTTGGTCAGTGTTTTTTGACTTCGAAACTTTGCTGAAAGGAGTTTTGTTCATCTTGGGCGCGCACTTGTTTGGACACAGGTTTCCTCTGAAGCAGTACTTTCTAATCTTTATAATGTACTTAGTGACTGTTAGACTAAGAATAGCTGAACATAGAGACAGAGAAATGAGGAGACTGCCCCAAGAGTACTTGGAGTTGGCCATTCCAGAAAGCTTCAGCCAAGTCCGAGAAAGAAGACCCCAAACAGGAGTTGTAACCAAAACCTGGGAAAGCATCAGGGCTCTAGGACTGAGTTTGCTGCCTTGGTTTGACCCTCAAGAGTACGCCCAGCAAAGAGCAAGAGTGCTTACCAACACCTAATATTGTAAGATTTAAATTAATTTGTCTCCAAACTCTGTAAACTAGTAATGACTACACTAATGCTTCCTAACAAGGTTAAAAAGAACCCAGTGAACAAGTAAAAGATATTTTTGAAAGAGTACCAGGGTTGGTTGCTGTTAACTACTTCGACCAAAGCAGGGAACAAAAAGGCAATCAGTGTGCAGGCTGACCCTAGCATGTTGAGTATTATTTCTAAGTCACTAAACACTATTGAAAGACTCATGGTCATGAACACCATTATGGTAGTTGAAGAGAAGTGCCAAGTGTTGGAAGTCCTTGGAATCTTTGCAAACCGGTTAAGCATGTTTCTGAGTTCGTGTCTGAAAGGAAGTGTCAGTGTGACCACTGCTATCAAAAGAATAACTACCATCATGCACCGCCCAATCAGCATAAGTGAGTCGGAGGTAAAAGCTTGGGGCGGTTCTCTGAGAATGATTACAGGAGGTGTGTTGTTGAGCATGCTTGCGTAACCAAACCCAGCCAAAAAGAAGTAAATGCTAAGTTGAATCATCACTACTCTTGTGTTTACTTTTTTCATTCGTTTTTGAATGGGGTTCTTCATCTCTGAGTGGATAGTGGCAATGCTTAAGTGGCATATGAACGCGAACAACGACAAGGAAATAGCTGAAAAGATGTTTTTGTCAATTTTGAACAACACCAGTTCAGAAAAGTCGTTTTCTCGCGCAAAGAATGTGAACTGCACTGTGATCAAAGAGGTTATGTAAATAATACAAAAAATACTTAGAAGACTCACAAACCTCAGTCCAGTGACTTTCCTAAGTAAGCACAATGGGTACACAAACACCAAGGTATAAGTTCCCTGAATGTAAATCCTCCAATCCCCAATGGAAACCCCTAGTTCGCTAGTGGCCATCTCTAAGGCTTTGTAAGCTAGTAACTGGTAGCCCACTATTATGAAGAAGTAATAAACCAGCATGATGACTTGTAACATCACTCCAATGTTAGCTCCTAGCAAACGATTGACAAGTTTGGAGTAGTCGTAGAGTCTTTGACGTTCAGCAGCCTTAGTGATGCTGTTCATTCCCATGAGAGCTGCAAAGCCTGCAAGGATTATAACGATTAGTCCTAGTATGAGTCCGCAGTGCATGCACACTTTGGGCAAAGAAAGACACCCTGCGCCCATTGCAGTTGTGGTGAGCGTAAACATAGACCCCCGCATGGACCCACTTTCAAGCTTGCCAAAAACCCTTTGGGACCACTTTTTCTTTCCAAGTAAGCTTACCTTTGCTTCTTTCATTTATAAGTTGACTAAGCTATGAAACCACAACTAGCATTTAAACTCCATTTGAATTAACGACAGTAAACTTAACTTTCTAAGTCTAAATTAATTCGCCGCCTAGATTGTAAATGGTTGAAGAGCAAAAACAGATCAACGAACTCCCAAACAAAACTCCAAAAAACGCCAGAAGAAGGACCTTATTTTCCATCATGAACATTATCGGCAAGCAGTGTAAAGTTAGAACAATCGATAACAAAACCATCGTAGGAGTTGTATTTTCCTTAACTCAAAGCGGAATAGTTGTGTTTGACTGTACAATCAACAAAAAACCTATAGGCCACTACTGCTTTAACTTCACAGAAATAATTTCAATAGAAACCAAAACCACGCTAGTAACCCACAGAAATTTCAAAACAGACACCCAAATCTCCAAAAAAAGACAAGAAAAACCCAAGCAACTAGTTAAGTGGGAAAGCGAAGACACTGGCGAAGAAATAGAACTCAGGGGTTCTACTTCTTGGGACCAGTTCAAAGTCAACCAGGAAAAATTCGGAGTAAAGTCTACTTATGATGAAACCCTGTACACTACCAAAAGGGTCAAAGAAGAAGAACTCACTCAAAAGCAACTAGAACAAGCACGCCAAATCGCAGCTGAACTCGGAGAAACCAATGAAGAACCTGAAGAAGAAGAAGAGGAAGCTAGATACGCCGCTGTGATTGGCTCAGGTCGTTACCGAAAAAATTCCGACTACTCGCTTCCCGTTTCAGAAACCAAAAATGAATACAAGCAGTTAAGAAACGCTTTAATGAACCCCAGAGGAAGTGCCCGCAGAAGTTCTTTTTTATACTCAGACAGCATTGCAGCACTTGACCCCATGATCAACTACAAGCCTCTGGACCCCAAAGCTGAGGAAAAACTTGAAAAGTTCAAAAAAGAACGCGAGTATGTTAAACGACTCGACACTATTGAGGACCTTAGGGAATTCGCTAAGAAGATTCCCCGCAGAAACAGCGAAGCCTTTTCTATGAACCCCAACGTAAGTGACTTCAAACCTAGAACCCAACCCAGTCCTCCTCCTGAAAGCCTAATAGACCACTACACTTCAGTCTGGAAAAGTTACTCAGAACTCAAGTACCTCAGTTGGGTAGGAACTTAATTAAGCCACTTAAAAAGCAACTCCAGTGTTTTTTTCAGCCTTTTCAATGAGCTCTCCTACGTACCTTTTAGAGTAAGCATTGATATCTGCGCTAGAAAGGCTGTCTTTGCTAGCAGCTCTTGACAACGACAAAGAGCTTCCTGTTTTTTTAAGGTTCACTCTGAACAAGTCTTGTTCTTCTTCACTCTGACTCTCTTCTTCAAGCATTTCGCTTTTCCAGATCCTGCGGTCTTCAAACCCTTCTCCAAAAATTTCCTCGAAAATGGCTTTGCGGTCTTCAAGGTCGAGTCCGTAAAGGTTTTCAGCCTTGATTTTGTCTTCTGGTGAAAGTGTTTCTTCGTCTAGAGATCTGAGTTGAGGCAGTCTGTAAGCTACTCGGAGTCTGTAGAGTTCTTTGGACTGCACAGGGTTCTCATTCAAGTTTAAGTCTGAAAGCAACGCTAGGTTTTCTATAGGTTCCAAACTGCAGACCTTACTTATTTTGTTGCCAGTCAAGTTAAGCACCATTAAGTTCTCTGCGTCTTCTAAGCCTTTGAGGCTCCTTATGTTGTTGAAAGACAAGTCAAGTACCCTTAGAAACATAAGTCCTCTAAACCCAACGTTTAAGCGCGAAATCTGGTTGTTGTCTAGGTGGAGTTGCTGGATGCTCAAGGGGAGCCCTGAGACAAAAGAAATTCTGTTGTGTTTCAAAGACAAGTACTGTAAGTTAGGCAGGTCTTCAATGCCGCTTATTTCTATGATTTTGTTTCCATCGAGTTTTAGAATCTGAAGGTACTTGTTGTTGCCAGCGTTTTCCATAGTTTTGATCTCGTTGCAGGAGTAGTTCACGTATAGCAAGTTTTCAGGCGGGTCGAAGTCAAAAGTCTTCTTAATGGAGTTAAAGGAAACGTCTAGAGTCAGCAAGTGCTTAATGGTAGATAGGGGCCTGAGTGACTTAATGAAGTTCTGTGAAAGGTTTATGTGTTGTAAGTTTTGGAACTTTTCAATGCCCTAAGTAGTAACTACCGTTATGCTTTCAACACACCTTTCTTTTAAGTCAAGTGTTAAAAAGGCGTAGTTGCCTGTTCCGGACACTCCTAAGTTAGTAAGCCCCTCTGAAATTAACTCTCTAGTTAGAGGCTGTGAAACTGCACTAGAAACTGAGTCAAGAGAACTTCTCATATTATTTACTCAAAGATTTAAATCCAGCTATGTCTAGAAAGTAGGTTTGCTTTATGAGTCCTGCTGGAGGTTTGTCTTCTTGTTCTTGTTGTTTTTTAAGCAGTTTGTTGAAAAAAGGTTTTTGGAAAGCGTAGAACTTAGTGTGTTTAGGGTGCAAGTTGCAGTCTAAAACAGCCCTTCCTGCAATGAAAGCAGGTATGTAACTTCCTATAACGTCTTGTCCAGTAACTTGCTTTCTTTCAAAAGTGTCCAAAACGTCAGAAACACTTAAAAACTCCAAAAGGTCTCCTGAGTTCTGGATGCTGCTGTAAAACTCAGGGAAGTTATGGTACAAAAAGGGCCAAAAGTAAAAAGGCTCAATAGGGGCTTGGTAGATCATGTGTTCGGGTTGGAAGTACAAAGGTGGTCTGGACATAAGGTTTTCTAGTTCATAGAACTGCATTTGTCTAACTTTCCCCTGAGAGTCAGTTCTTTTGTTGTATAAAAACTTACCTACCACATGAAACAGCTTCCACTGCTCCTCCATGCTTAGTTTTGTTTCTTTGGACTTTTTATGGTTTAGGTTCTTCATAAGTGCTATTTGGTTAGTAGCTTTGTTTAAGTTTCCGTAAGAAAACTCTGCAATTTCGTTAACTTCTTCCTTGGTAAGACTAGTTCCTAGCACTTGTGCAGTTCGTTTGATGGCTTTTACTAGAAGTCGTTTGCCTAGTTCTTTGAACCTGCTTATGTCTTACTCAATTTTAACTAGATTGCCAACTCCTCCAAACAAAGAAGTTATCTTGTTTTGGGTGTAGTCACTCAAGATAAACACAACTACAACGTGCATGGAGTTCTGAACTAGGTTTAGTGCTTCTTTAAATGAAGTTTCTTGGTCTTTAGTGTGGAGGTTTGGCAAAGAGTCAACAACTAGCACTTGCTTCTGAGTAGTTGTAAAGAAACCTGGGATCTTAAGGCCTCCTGAAGCTTTGTTGTTTTGGATGAAAAAGTCTTTTAGTTGGTTTGCGTAAGAAACATCAAACTGACCTTTGCTCTGAATAGCTTTGGGTTGCCAAGTAACATAATTAAGCCCCTCAGCTTCAGCAGTTAGCTTGACTGTTATGGTCTTTCCAGTTCCAGAAGGTCCAAACAGCACTATCAGCTTGCCTTGTTTAGTTTGAATGAATTCTCTGAAATGCTGCCTCAGAGTGCTTACAGTCTTTTCATTGACTGCTAGTTCGTCCTAAGTGTAAAGTACTATGTTGGTAGGATCTAGTCCAGAAGTTTGGAAAGGTATATCCTTTTTGGATTGCGCCTTCTTCCTTTTCATAGTAAAAATCTCTTTGCTAATAAATATGTTCTGGCTTTTGTTGTTCAGTCACATGGCAGCAGCTTGGTTCACTCCAATTCCAGACCCAAATGAAGTATTTAACTTTTGGGAACCCTTGCACTTCTTAGTGTACGGAAAAGGACAGGAAGCTTGGGAGTACAGCCCTGAGTACGCAGTGAGGTCTTATCTGTTCATTTGCTTGCACGCACTTCCTGCTTACTTTTTAAAGGTTTTAGGCATAGAAGGAGTAGTGGCTTTTAAAATGTTGCGGCTGCTTTGGGGGGGTCTTTCAGCTTTCTGCAAGTACAAGCTCCTTAAAAGACTAGAGGCTTCAGACCTTACTTATTACTTTTTTGCGATAAGCACAGGCATGTTTATGGCTTCGCATACTCTTTTGCCTTCAACTTTTTGTATGAACTACTATTGTTTGGCAGTCAGCTACTTTTTGAAGTTCTACAAAACTGGAAGGAGGAGGTACTTGTTTATAGCTTTGCTTTCTTGTGCCTTTTCAATGTTTGTGGGGTGGCCTTTTGCTGTGGTGTTTCCTGCTTTCTTTATTTTGCCTTACATAAAGAAGTACCCCAAGTACTTGTTCAAAGGAGAACTCTGGGGGTTAGGAGTGCTTTCACTAGGAGTTACTTTGGTGCCTGCTTGGTTGGTGGACTCTTACTTTTACGGAAGGAATGCTTTAGGAATTTGGAACTTAATTAAGTACAGTTTGGAAGGCACAGCTACAAACCCTTACTCTGTGTTGTTTGGCACAGACCCTTGGTACGTGTACTGCTTTAACTTGTTCCTCAACTTTAACTTTGTAAGACTTACTTAGCTGTTTGTGGTGTTTTTGTGTTCGCCACTGTACATCATTTACTTGAAAATTTCGAAAAGGTATGTTAAGAACTACAGGTGCTTGTTAGGCATGACTATTTCTAGCTTTGTGTGGCTTGTGTTGATTTCAATGAAATCTCAAAAAGAAGAAAGGTTTGTGTACGTGTTGTACCCTTTTATCATAATACTAGCTTCCCAAGTAATTCAAGACCTTGTTTCCAACAAGCACCTTCGGACTCTAGTTTTCTTCACAATCGCTTTGGTGTCCTTGTCAAGAACTACCCAACTCGTGAGAGCTTACTCCGCACCAATGTACATTTGGGAGCACAAGTTCCATGGAGAAAACGTTTGCGTGGGCAAGGAGTGGTACAGGTTTCCTTCTTCTTTCTTCTTAGACGACTCAGAACTCCACTACTACGAAGACGGCTTTAGAGGTATTTTGCCTATGCCTTTTGTAACTACAGACTTCGTTCCAGAAAAGATGAACGACCAAAACAGAGAAGAACCCTCTAGATATGTTAGTTTAGACACTTGTGACTTTGCAGTAGACATAAATCTGCCCTCTGCACCTATCAGAAGGGACCTTCTGAACTGGAAGATTGTAAGAGCAGTGCCTTTTCTGGACGCAATGTCTACTCAACAGCCTTTCAGGTCATTCTTTATTCCTTTTATACAAAATGATGTAATGGGAGAGTACCTTTTACTCAAAAAAAACACTTAAACACTTAAAATAACTAGCTAGATTCATTCAGTTTGAAAGGCAAGGCGAATTGGGGCGCACAGCAGCGGTTGTGCTTGCAAGCAGGAGTTCCAGGTTCTTGAAGTTTCCTGGCTATTTCATCAGGGACTTCTTCGCCCTTCATAACCTTGTCTTCGTAGTTCTGCAGAGCTTTAAACTTCTTCACAAAAGCCCTTAACACTCCAACTTTGTCGTCTTTGTGTTCTTGGAAGTTAAACCCAAACCTTTTCCCGAACCTGAGCTGCAGCAAGTAGTCGTCTAAGGACTTTTTGGAAATGCCTACTTTGGAGGAGGCTTCTTCAAGGGTGAACTTTTCTAAGTCGCCAATTGTGTTCTGGATTCCGTTGTAGAGTTTGCGCCACTTAGAGACTTTTTCAATTATGTAACCTATTTTCCTTTCTTTGGTCCGTCTAGAGGCTTTGTGGGTGGTTATGGCTTCTTCTTCTTGCTTGTTCATAATGCTAGGGAAACTCCCAAGTGTAATGATAGTGCCAAACTCGTTTTTTACTGACTCTCGGCAAGTAATGTAAAGGGTGTTGTCGGTGACTTCGAAACTTGGCACTGAAATTGAAGCTGGTAAAGGGTCGTTGCCGCAAAAGACGTTTACGTTTGCAGTTGGAGAAAAGTACCAAACCATAGAGTGATCTAGTGGGTAGCCTAGGTTCTTTAAGTGGTTAACAATTCCTGCAATGATTATTTCTGAACCTGAATTCAGAATCAGGTGGGGTTCTTTGATTCCGCAAATCAACTCTACTTCGTATTTAGACTGACCTCCAAATTTAAGTTCAACATCCACACTAGTAAGTTCATTTGCTTCAGTTTCCTCTCTATCAGATTCCATTTATACCAAATAATTATGCACTACAATAAATGCTGTTTCTTTTGCTGAACTTTGTGTCAGCACAGTGGTTCTACCATGAAGACGTTTTGAGTTACCATAACTACCGCTGGGCTGAGTTAGTAAAACCCTCCAGTGACCCTTACAGGTTTAAAGTAGGGGATACTGAGGTAGTTTTTAATATTGGAGCTAACTTACAGCGGTCTTGCGGCCCCCCTGCAGCAGCTATTAAAAAAACAAGTGACAAGTGCTTAACTGTTGGACACCACGAAGACTCTATGTACCACATAATAGACCACCCTAAGTTAAACACTTCAGGAATAGCTATTAGGTACAGAGGGTCTTCTAGGTGCACCATCAAAAACTCCTTAGACGCCTTTCACACCATTACTTTTAAACTGCTTTGCAGTTCACTGGAAACAGACTTTACTTTGCAAAGCACAGTTGATGGCTGTCACTTAGTTTTTGAAAAGCAGGGACAAGTAGGATGCCTGAAACCCAAACAGTGGGGACCACTGGAGTGGTGCTTGATGCTGTAAGTTTTAAGTAGGCTAGCAGGGTCGATCTTTATGTTCATTCTGTTAATGTGCTTTTTAATCATAACAGAAGAAGACGAGGAGCCTCCCCAAACTCCAGTGTGGCGAGAAATGAAACTCATAGCCAGAAAAACCAAAAAGGGGTTTTCTCGTAGTAAGTATGAAAGTGTTTAATAAATGTCTATGAACTGCTGCAATAGTTGTCTTCCACTGGTTTTGTCTTACCACTCAAACTCTTTAGAACTGGAACAACAACTCCAGGCACAAGTAACCTCTACTTAGAAAATAGAGATTTCCCGGCTTAAGTTCGAAAAACAACTTAAAGACATTAGCTCCTCGTATTCAAACAAGCTCAGTTCAACTTATGAATCAAGTCCTAACAAGTACTCTACGGACACTTCTCTAGAAAACTACCCTACACTCAGGCACTTTGTTCCCAAACACGAACTTGACTTAGTTCCTGAAAGACAACAAACTTTAAAAGCTAGTTTAGAAGAACTCAGCCGCGGAGCTACTGAGCAAACCTTAAGGAGTTCAGACTGGAAATTTTCCGACAGCAAACTTGAACCTAAAAGTGACTTTATCTTAACTGAAAGCGAGTTCCAGCCAGAGTCAATGACAGAGTCAGTGAGCTATAGGTACAAACCTAAACTAGAGTCTTCCCTTTTGAAAAACTCTTCGAATCTCTTTGAAACCCAAAAGTCCAACTTTTCCTTTGTTGAGTCCGAAAACAAAGAGTTCAGCAGTTTAAAGTTCTCAGAAAGCCTTCCCAAGAACCCTCCTAGGAAGAATGAGTCCACCTTCACCTTCAAAGCTCCTACACCCAGCTTCAACCCAACAAGGCTCAGCGACAGCTACTCTGCTACTAAGCTCTCGTCCTTAATGAGCCCACTTAGGGAGTCAGAGCTCAAAGCTAGTGGAGAAAACAGCTCAAAAATACAGTCTGACTACTTCAAGCTCCCCACTACACCTGTTTCGGAGTTCTTCGAAAAAGATGACTCCTCCAGTCTTCCAAAAGTAGGCTTGACTCTAGATGAACTTGGAAGGTCGCTTGAAAACTCACTTCAAAAAAGTACAGAAACGGGCAAATTCCCCAAAAAAGGTTTGACTGAAAGTTGGTTGCAAGAAGGAGGAATTGGCTATATGCCTGTGATTTTCCAAGACTCCCAGTATTACACTCTCAACAGAAGTCAAGCTTTAAGCATTGGAGAAACAGTGGTGAGTAGTATAACTTTGTCCGGCAGGTCTTCCCAAGGAGGCTTCCAGGTTTACTGTGACCTTAGAGCTGCTGCAAACTCAGCAGTTAACTCAAAAGTTACCTTTGTGCTTAAAGTTGGAGTAACTGGTCCAGCAGTAGCTCTTACACAGTACTCAGCCCTTTATACACTAGTTACTCCAATCTCTGCATTTAAGGTTTCTGATCTAATATAATTTAATTCTAGAATGTTTGATTTTCAGCTTAGAAAACTTCAGGAAAGGCTCTTTGTTCCCTTTGCGAAGCTAGTTGGAACAATGGCTTCTCCCAACCAAATAACTTTCTTTGCGTTCTTAGTAGGACTTTTGTGTTGTTTAAGTTGTTACTTGGGACACAACTATTTAGCTTTAGGGTTGTTTTTATTGAACAGGTGCATAGACGCCCTTGACGGAGGAGTTGCAAGACTAACTAACCAACAAAGTGACTTTGGGGCTCACTTTGACATTATGACTGACTTCACTATTTATGCTTTGATTCCTATCAGTATGAACCTCAATAGTCCAGGGAACCCTAACATCCTCTGCATTCTTTTGGCAACTTACTACTTGAACTCAGCTTCTATATTCCATTTGTCTTCTTTGTTAGAAAAAAGAAAAGCTGGAGCAGCCCTTAGAAACGAAACTACAAGCATCACTATGCCTTATGGAATTGTTGAGGGCTTTGAAACTTACCTTGTGTATGCTTTGCTTATGTTGTTTCCTGGGTATAAAAATGAACTCTACATTGTGTTTTCTAATACAGTATTCCTAAACATTTTGTACAGGTGTGTTTGGGCTTATCGAGAGTTAAGCAGTTCTAATTAGTATAAATAAGCCTAAAAGGTTAAGTAGTTAAGTCCGGCTATAGCTCAGATGGTAGAGCATGTGACTGTAGAAACATAGTTATCACAGGGTCCCTGGTTCGAATCCGGGTGGCCGGATTTTTTTTAATAATAAATTAACTAAGTTCTTAATTGAAAAGTATGTTCGTTAGAAAGGTCCATAGTTTAAAACATTCAAATCTAGAGTTAACAGACTCATAGTCATTTATAAATGGAAAGAAAAGGAAACTCAGAAAAAGCCCTTAAAAAACCAGAGGAACCAAACTTCAGACAAATTGTAAACTTGCCACTTACAAAGGTAAGCCAGTACATCCAGAAAAAAGTGTCTTTGTCTTCTAAAAGAAGCTCAACTAAAATCAAAACTGAAGCTGTATCCACTCGGTCGGTTTCGAAGCAAAGGTTCATCCAGGCCAGAACTAGCACTAACTTAGGTCCTGGGTCTTACGACATTCTTCCAAAAGTTCCTCCTTTAAGGCATAACTACTCACTACCAAAGACTCAAACTGAAAGATCCAAAATAGTTCTAAACAGCAAGCCTGAAACTCTAGAAAAGTACAAACCCCAAAACAGAACTCAACACCTTAAAGAGATGCTTAAAACCCTAGACTCGAAAATTCTTAAAACTAAAGAAAACAAAAAAAAAATACTCCAAACTAAGAAACTAGCCCAACTCCAAGTAATCCAGCAAAAACTCAAAAAGTTCGAAATGAACATCCGGAAAAAAGAAGTAACCCAAGTTGCTAAGTCTTGGATGTTTCTGTGTGCATGCTACAGTGTGTGTAGTGGTTCTCTTCAGTTAATACAGCACAAAAAGAACCTTAGAATAAGGTCTCAAAAAATAGAAAGAGTATTTTTTGTGCTCTGCATTGCCATTGGAAAGTTTAAAAAACTAGCTAAGTCAGCATCCCACAGGTGCCTATACAGAAAGCTTTCAAAAATAGTTCCTTACGCCAAAAAATGGCTGCAAACCAGAAAAAAGACCTACCGAAAAACAGTAAGGGACATGATTGAAAAGGGTGCAGCCCAAAACGCGCTTTTGAGGCTTATGCACCAGTGGTACTACACTGTTTTGTTTTTGCAAAAACAGTTAAAACTCCACATGGCCCAGAAAAAACTAAGCATTGCCCTCAAAGTAATTATGTGGAACTCCGTTGAGTTAAAAATCCACAAAGAAAAAGTATACAAGTCCAAAGTGAGGAAAGATCTGTACCGTGGGTCTGACTTAGTTCTTGGGAACCTAACTATACCTTTAGGTGTGAAGGTGTTCTATATAAAAGACTTGCTTTGCCAGAAGTACAAACAATCCGGTCCAATGACTTTCTCAGAAACTGAGTACAGAAACCTTATAAAAGCAGCACTTTCCAACCGGTATAAATGGGAAGAATTAGCTAACGAGAAGTAAATAAATATAAATGGAAAAACCATTAGGGTTGCATTCTACTGGCAGAATTGATGAAATTCCTGAACTCCCTGTTTTAAGGGGAAACTTTCGACCGAACCAAAAGTTGTCGAAGTCAGTTGAAAAGGTTACTTCTTATGTAAATAAAGCTAACCAAAGGTACATCGAAAAAGAATCAGTGCTTACTTGGAAAAGAATGCACTCCATTCGCTTTACGTTAAACACTGACTTAGGTCCTGGTTATTACCAAACTTTTTCCAGCACTGTAAAAACTCCAGCTGCCAGAGTTCTATCGAAACTGAAACCTTCACCACTCCGCAACACTTCTAAAAGCCCAATCATAGAAGCTAATTCTAACTCTGAAACCCTTGCAAAATACCGTCCCGAGAACAGGTCTGTGCGCCTTAAGAAGCTAGCTACGGACCTTGAATCCAGAATTCAAAAAATCAAAGCTAACAAACAGTCAATTTTAAAAGAAAAAAGAAGCCAAACTCTAGAATCTATTCTTAGAAAGTCCAAAAAGTACGAATTCCACCTAAGAAAAAAAGAAATAAGCAACATAGCTGGTTGCTGGATAAGAGTGGTAACTTGTGCTGGACTTTGCAGTGTAGGAATTGCTAGACTTAAAGCCAAAATAGTTCTGAGAAAGCGAGCAGCAAAAGTTCTCAAAGTTCTATTTGTACTTTGTCTAAGCATAGGCAAGTTCAAGCGACTTGCTAAAGTCGTTAGAAGAAGAACCTATCAAAAAGTCATTAATAGCTTAATTCCTTATGCAGGAAAGATTTTGTACAAAAGGAAAAAAATCAATGCCAAAAAAGTGATTTACTTGATTGAAAACGCTTTAACCAACACCCACTTGATTACGCTTATGCATACCTGGAGGAGCAGAATAATATTCATTCAGAGGTGGTTTAGGTCATGCATGATGCAAAAAAGAATCAGTATTTCGCTCAAGTTCGTCATTTGGAACTACACTGAGCATAAAATGCATCAAGAAAAACTAGCTAAGCAAAAAGGAACTAAAGTGCCCAAAATAGTTCTTAGTGAAGTTGACCTTGTTAAAGGTGCTTTTTCCATACCTAAGCGTGTCAAGTTGTTTTACATAAAAGAATTGCTTTTCAAGAAGTATAGACAAAACAGAAGGGCACTGCAAAGGATCAAAATACAAAAATTGAGGAAAGTAAAAAACTCTAAGAAATTCATGTACCAAAGCACTGAAGAATCAGTAAATGAAGAACCTAAAACCAGAGTCTTAGCAATATATGAGCATGAATACAGGAGACTCATTGCTGCAGCACTTAGTTCGCGTCTCCAATGGGACAGCATTAATGAAAGTTCTTTTATGTTTTAGTTTAATTTAAATGGACTTGAAAAGTATTTTTTCAGTAGCAGGGACTTGTTTGTCACTAGTAAACTGTATAGCACCGCTTCCTGGAGTAATTGTAAGGGGCAAGACTGGCAAGCTAGACCTAGTTCACAAAGAGTACCTTTATTTGAACCACTCAGCACAGATTTCTAGTCTATTGTTTTCTTTGGCTATTTTAGATGTTGGGTTGATTACTGTTAACTGCATGACAGTTCTGCTAACTTTCTGTACACTCTTAGTTTACAACTTTTACACTAAAGCCCTGGGTTGGGTACTGCCTAGGTACCTTTTAGGAATCTTAGTGATTGTCGGAATTGCCAAAAGAGCTCTTAGAGTAGAGCACTTAGCTTTTTGTTCCTTGATTTTGAGTGTAAGCACTTTGTTTGCTCCTTGTAAAGTCCTTAAGCAAGTTGTGAAGCAACGCAACCACAACTACATAGACCCCTTAATGACTCTTTGCAACCTGTGTAAGTGCAGCATTTGGGCTTCCTATACCTATTTAACTGGTGTTCCAAGTGTGCTGATTCCTAACCTTTTGGGTTTCGCTCTTAACTTAGGACAGGCTGTTTTGTACATTTGGGCTAAAAACACACAACTTAAAGGCAAACAAATAATAGTTTAGAATAATATGGTTCTGATTTTGCTCTTGTTGACTACTGCACAGTCGCAGATGTTTTTTGGTTTAACAAATAAATCAGATAGCACTGCCTTGGAGTGTAAGTCTTACGAATGCGTAAAAAACCCTCCTAGTGACTTTGGGTTGTTGAGGATTTGCGCAGAGTACAAAAGGTCTGCTGGAAAGTACGATCTGAAAAAGTGTGACTATCCTAACTCTTTTGAAAACTTCTGTAACGTCACCAACTTTGTAGACCAAAAAGCTTACTGTGTAACACCTCAACTAGAGAAAACTGGACTTTATCCAGGGGAGCCTTGCTCCCAAAATACAACTTGCTTGAGTCAGTACTGCCAAGGAGACTTTTGCGAGGGAGGTAAACTAGGAGACTCTTGTTCTAGCAACTCTGAGTGCAATCATGGACTTAGGTGTTTGGGAACTTGCCAACCTTTAATTGGACTCAACGAGTATGGCTGTGACTCAGACTACGACTGCATTAACAGTTGTGGCTGCGACAAAAATTCCACAGGTGACTCTGGAGTTTGTAAGCCCTACTTTTCTATACCAATTGGCCAAGTAGTAGGTTCTTGTGTTGAATATAATTCTTTGTTGTGCGAAAAGGGGCAATGCACCAACTCCACCAACAGCACTTATGAATGCGTTGAGCCTTTTGTGTCTGTGGGCAATAGTGTGTGCGTGAGTTCCTCACAATGCCTAAGTGCAAATTCTGAGGTTTACACTAAGTGTGAATGTGGTTACAACGGACCTGGGAATGCTTACTGCCAACCCTTTATAGGGGACTCTGTAGGAATGGATTTACTGAGTTCACTGAAAGACTGGGTGCAAAGCAACGAAATTCTCTTTTGCAATACTGAAAGACGTTGGTCTTTAGACTGTGCTGAAAACTGGAATAGAAATGACTACGATAGACTCAAGTACAGGTACTACGCTTATAAAAACTTCACTCACTACCAACTCAATGACGAGTGTGTGAAAAACATCTACACCTACGACTACTGGGACTCTAAAGAGCTTTACTCAGAGGATTCCTCAGTATACTTGGCATTGGTAAGTGCTTACTTCTTAATTTAACAAAGTAGTCCTTGCAAGAATATTAACTATAACTTAGGAAGACCTGCCACGGTGTTCATCCAGTTGTGTATAGTTCTAAACTCCTTGTAGCTGTACATATGGCCCAAGCCTTCTTCTTCAACATACTTAGTGTTTAGTTTTTTAGACTCTGTTTGAATCCAGTCTCTTTGGTTCTTCAGTTTGATAAGCTCATCTTTTTGTCCAATGTAAAACAAAAAGTTAGAGTTGTGCCTGTGCTGAGGGACCTTGAAAAAGTAAGTAAAGGCTGACAAGGAAATCAATCCCAAAATAGGCAGGTCTGACTTAATCATTGTGTAAAAGGATGTTACCCCGCCAGCAGAAAACCCTCCTAAAAACACCTTGTTGCAGAGTTTAAGTTCTTCTTCCACAATGTCCATGACTAGTCTAGAGGACTCCTCTAGGTCAGGAAGAACTTCTATGTAAGAGTACTTAGGAATTTGGTACCAGGCATTAAGTTTGATCTTAGGCATTGAAGGCAGAGGTCGTTTAGGCCCTGAGATTATTCTGATTCTTACGTTTGAAAAGAAACCAAGGGTTTCAAAAACGAGTTTGTCTTGTTTAGGAGACCTTGACCAACCCGTGAGCCATACTAAAGTGTACTCGTGAACTAAAGGGTTGATGATTACGTCATTACCGTGGAACTCCCACATATTTAAACACTTATTAATTAAATATATGAAACACCTAGGTATTGAAAAGTAAACCTAGAGAGTTACCCCCGATCCCTGAAACTTTGGCTACTTCTTGATGGCTCCAAAGTTTAACTTGCTTTTCTTGTCGGTTGTTTAGCCACCTGTCGGTGTTTAAAGCCAACTTAGGTTTAAAAGAGTACTCTTTCATGCAATCTTGTCTTAGTTTTTCTTTTCTAAGCTGCATTGTCTGTGCTTGTTTGTAAAGTCTGTCACCTGCATTTTTGCTGAAAGGGCTGTTTCTTTGAGCTTTAAGATAAAGCTCAGACTTGATTTTGTCCATTAGAGTAAGTGACTCAGGTGCAGGGCTTGCGAAGCGTTCAAAGCTTTTAGGAGATTTAGACTGTGGAAAAGCTGGATTCCTTTTGGGCTCGGAATACCTAGGAGTCACTGCACTGGACTTAGCTGGAGTGAAAGGTGAAATTGAAGAACTTTTCTTGGAAGTAGAGTGTTTAGGTTTAGGAGTTTGTTGTTTACCGCCGGCGTTCTTGGGGAACTTTTTGTTAAGAATATTGCTGAATTTCTGGAGTTTGGAGCTTTGTTCGGCGGTTTTTTTCTTGAGTGTTTGGTACTTCCAGTTGGCAACAGCTCTAATAAGGTTTTTTTCTGCAATGTGGTTCAGACTTCTTAAGTATAAATTAAACAGAGCGTACATTTTTTTATTATTAGAAGGTTTATATCTTCACCATAAGTGCCGCATATTACGTAAACTAATTATGGAAAAAGGTTCCCCACGGAGAAAGGCTAAACCTAGGAAGCGTTCTTCTTCAAGGTCACACTCAAGGTCCAAAAGAGAGTCTCGTAAACAGCCCTCTAAAGAAACCAAAACCCACTCCAAGTACGAGTCGCCTTTCCAAGTGCAAGATTTAATATTTAGCTCGGAACTAGCAGGCACGATGCTTTCGCGTCAGGTGATCAAAGAAGTTCCTAGAGCAATAGACATTGACAACATTAAGCCTCGCGCTAAAAGACAAAACTTAGGAGAAACTACTTCCTTGAGTATAGACCCACACGTTGAAGCCCAAATAAAAGAGTTAGTTATGCAGGAAGGTTAGACTCTAAACCTAATTGGTCTTCTAAAAACCTTATGTACTCAAACAGCACGTCCTTGGACTTAGTGTTTTGCCGCATGTTAAGTACACAGCGGTACCACTTACTAAGGTGCTTTTTCATGTTTCTAGTTACTAAAAAGCCAAGTCTGCGCAGCACGCGCTTTTTTCTGCAAAGTAAGTTTTCTTGAGTGCGTTTAGAAATTTGACTTTCTAAAGAAGAAAGCACAGTGGCTTGGTTAGAAATAATGTTTTTGTCAATTTGGAACTCAGAGTGCTTTTTAATAGTTGCTAGGTTAGGAATGCCTTTCCAAGTACTTAAGGCTTTCAAAAGGTTTAGTTTGAGTTGCTTCTTTAAAGTTCTGAAGAAAAACACAAGTGCAAAGTCTTTTAGGTGTTCACTTGGTGCCATACTGTAGAGGTGGATGCTTTTTTCTAGGGTGTCTAAAGGGCTTTCTTTTTTCCACCTTAAAAAGAACCTTAGTTTCTTGGCGTACTTAGCTCTTAAGTTAAGTGGTTTGTTGAGTATGCGGTTCAGTTTGTGGAACGAAGTGACTTTTTGCAGTGTAGAGAGGCGGGTTTGTTTTTCCCTTGAGTTCCAGTTTTTGACTTTAGTGAAAGGTTTGAGGCACCTAAGTTTAGCGAAGCACACGTGGAAGTGGTTTTGGATGTTTTTGGTTAAAACAAGAGTCATGGTTCTAACAGCTAAAAGGTTTTTGCCGCGCAAAAGGACTTGGGAAAGACCGAAGTGAATTACAGGAGTGACTTTTTTGTTGAGTGAGTGGACTATGCGGATGACTCCTTGTTCTTTTCTGGACTCTGTTAGTAAACTGTTTATGGTTTTTTCTTTCCAAAGCTTAAGGGCTTTAATTAGCTTCAGGGGTTTTTTTCTGGAATAAGGTTTGAAAAAGCTGGAAAAGTACTTTTGAATTAGGGTTTTGGAGTCTATGTTGAGTAGCACAACTACTAGTTTAAGGGCTCCTGTAAGGTACTGGTCTGACAAGTTGTTCACTTTAGACATTTGGTACTTGAGTTGCCACTTGGAAAACGCTTTGTGGAGTTGTTTTTGCAAAATTCGGTTTAGAAGTTGGAAGGTACTTGCAGTTAACTTTTCTGAAGTTTGTTTGTGAGTTGAGTAAACTGATTTCAAAATTGGAGTTAAGTAGTTGAGTTGCCAGATGCGGAAATACCTCACAATCCTATTGTCCACAAAGAGTTTCCTCGAAATAGTATCCACGATCATTTTGACAGCCCACTCTTTAGTCGGAGTTAGTTTGTGCCTTCTTGAGCTCCGGAACTCCATTATTAGTTTAAAGCATTAAAAGGGACTTTAAAACTTGTGCATAAATAAAGTAATAAATGGACCAGTATTTTAACAAAACTAGAGTGACGTTCCGCTTTAAATCAGAGGCTAACTTGGGAGAAGCCGTCAAAGTAGTTGGGAACTGTGAGGAACTAGGAAACTGGGACCCACACAAAGGCGTTCCCCTTAGCACAGATCCCCATTCGTACCCTCTTTGGAGCTCGCTTCCTACAGCTTTACCAATGGGGTCGGAAATAGAATACAAGTACGTCTATATGAGTTCTGAAAACGCTGTTTGGGAAAGCCTTCCTAACAGAAAACTTTGCACCACCAACTACAAACTTAGAGTTGAAGACCAAGCTGGAGTGTTTACTAGCAAGCATTTTTACTCAAAACAAGAAGTCAACTCTCTTTTCAAACTGAACGAAAACTACGATTTTTCCTATGACGAAAAAATAGTCTTTACCCACCAAGACAAAGTAGTTATAGTGTCTTTCAGACTGCCTGTAAAAGTAACCAAGTCCAAAGAAGGCAACTGGGAGTGTGAAATGGCCAAAGGAATATGGGAACCTTTGCTGTACGAAGTAGCAATGCAACAGAACATAGACTTCACTTGGGTGGGTTGGCCAGGAGTCTTTTTAGACAACCCAAGCGAACAAGAAGAACTTTCAAGTTACTTGTTTGAAACTTACAAATGCGTTCCTGTGTTTATTTCGTCTGAAAACTTTTCCTTGTTCAAAACCTTTTGTGGCAACCTAAGTAGGAACCTCCACAGTGTGTACTCAACTTCTTTGAACCCTAGGCCTCTTTGGAACGCCTACAAGTCAGTGAACTTGCTATTTGCAGACAAAGTTGTAGGGCTTTACACAGGTCAAATGGTTTGGGTGCACGACTTCCACCTGTGTTTAGTTCCTTCGTTCATATCCCGGAAAAGCGGCGAAGTCATGAACGTAGGGTTTTACATGCACGTTCCTTTCCCCAGTTCGGAAGTCTTCAGAGTGCACCCTAACAAAGAAGCAATACTGCATGGAATCTGCAGTGCAGACGTAGTGGGCTTTCACTTATTTGAGTATGCAAGGCACTTTGTGGGAGCTTGCAGAAGGATTCTGAATGTGAGTGTAGAGATCTGGAAAGGAGGTTTCTTAGGGATGAACTATTTCGGAAGGAAGATTTTGCTGAAGGTCAGTCATTTAGGAATAGAACCTAGAGTGATTTCAGAGTGCCAAAAAACCCAGGAGTACCAAGAGCTGTTTGAGTCCCTCAAAAACAAGTACAAAAACAAAACTGTAATTATAGGGTTTAGCTGCTTGAACGAACTAAGTGGAATCACCATGAAGCTAGAAGCTATCAAGCACACTCTTCAAAGTGCCAAAAGAAAAGCTAAAAGGGTGCGATTTTTAGAAGTCATAAAAACAGATTCTCTAACTTCAAGTCAAGAAGAACAAATTGCCCTTAAAGAAAAAGTCCACAGTTTGAAGGACCAAATAAACCAAGAAAACAAAAGAGAAGTAGTCGAAGTGCTGGAAGAGTCTTTGAGCAACTCTTCGAAGTTTGCGTACATGGCTGTTTCCTCAGGAATGGTGGTGTGCTGTGCACGCGAAGGTCTTTGTTTGTTGCCTATGGAGTACATTTACATTAACAAAGAACACTCCAGAACAGTGCTTTCAGAGTTTGCAGGGGTTTCTAGAGCCCTTTCAAGTCCTAAGCGAGTAAATCCTTACAACAGGTACCAGTTAGAGTCAGCTATTTTCGACTTAATTAGTGGAGAAAAAGACCAAGACATTGCCAGAACTCTTAGAAAAGACTATGAGTACATTGGTTTTCACACCACTTCTTCGTGGGCGTTTAAATTCTTAACTGACTTAAAAAGAGCCCAAAAAGACACCCTTAAGTTTAAGTTTGTAGCTCACGGACTTGGAGACAACATGAAACTTATTGCCCTCAACAAAAACTTTTCAAAAGTCAACGAAACCCGAATTTCTGACTCTTACAAAGTTTGCAGAAACCGGCTTTTCGTAATAACTGTTGAAGAAACCATTGTTAACTTTTCGAAGTCTTCAGCCAAAGCAAAACCTTCCAGTAAGGTTCTCCAGGTGCTGAAGGACTTAAGTCAGGACGAGAAAAACACTATATTTCTGATGTCTCAAACAGAACGCTCAGTAATGGAGTCTTGGTTTGGAGAACTCCAGAAAGTAGGCTTGGTGGCTGAAAACGGCACGTTCATCAAGTACCCCAGAGAAACTGAGTGGAAGAAATTTGGGTTCAAAGGAGCTGAGTGGCGAAGTGCAGCAGTGGACCTGACAAGTTCCTACGTTGCCAAAACCGAAGGAGCCACCCTCACCGAAAAAGAGTCCTCAGTGACTTTCCAGTTTTGTGAAGCAGACCCTGACTTTGGAGAGTGGCAAGCTAAAGAACTTATGCTTCACCTAAACAACATTTTGAAACCAAACTTAGGAGAGTGTGAAGTGGTTCCTGGTCCCTGCCGCATAGAAGTCAGACCTCGCGGAGTAAGCAAATCTGCGGCACTTATGCAGATCATTTCGAAAGTGCACGAAAGACTAGGAGCTGTAGACTTTTTGCTAAGTGTTTCAGGAGCAGATGACGAAATATTTACAAGTATACAAAAACTTATAGAGCAACAAAGCAGCTTCTTGGCTTACGGAGAAATGCTTCACAGTTATAAAGTAACTGTAGGGATCAAGCCGAGCCTTGCAAGTTATTACGTAATGGACTCCGAAGAGTTAGCGCATCTTTTAGATGTTCTTAGAATCTGCAGTCACAAAGTAAGATTTATGCAGTCCAAAAAGTTTTACTCCTCAAACGACCTTGTGTTTTTAGATAAAGATTTTAAAATGACTGGCTTTACTTCAAGGCAGCTTGAGGAGCTTTCTGAGGAGAGCTCAGACGAATTGGAAATTAAGTAATTCTTATGTAAAAGTAGTGTATTTAAACCATGTTCAGTTAAATTTGTGGTTACTTTAAGTATGATATAATATGTGCTACTTTGGTAACATTAACGAAGCTTGCTTGCACAGTGAGTGCTTTATGCTTAGTTTGTTGGTTGCCAATTTTTTTTATCAACAAGAACTAACTAACTTGTCTAACTTGTTCAATAGCTGCTTCGAACAGTTCTCAGACTTTTTAAACACTCTCAAGCAAGAAAACCAAAATGCCCACAATAATTTGGACTTGATACACCAAAACCTGAAGCAACTTTCCTCAACTCTAAAGCAAACTAGGAAAAACAAACTCCACCTAGACGAGATCGATACAATCCTGGAGCAGTATAAAAAAGCTAAGTCCCACTGGGAGTTTCCACTGAGCATAGAGCCCCTGCAGTCTTTTCCAAAGAAACTCTCTAAAGAGACTCCTTTCAACCTGTCCTTTAAACTTATTGACAAGGAAGGAAAAAGTCACGCTATCCAAGAAGAGTTCGTTATATGCTTTTTAACCAAAGAAACTGAACCCAAGGTTATGGTGACTAGTCTTAACAAAAAACCTTTTTTAAGGGGGAGCTTCAGAACCTACCAAAATGGCAACGGAACTGTTTCTTTTCAAAGGTTAGTTCTTAACGAAGTCTCCTCACACCACAAGCACGGAACCTTTATTTGTTTGGTTGCTTGCTTGAGCAGCGACCAAGTGCGCCCATTTTTATTCGAAAACTTAAAAGTGAAAGCAAGAAGGGCTAAAACTAAAAGGTAATTAGTTAATGCTAGTGAAATAGTAATTATATATTAAATGTCGAGATATGGCTTTTGGCAAAAGAGTTTTCAGTGAATGTATCAGGCTTTCTAGGAATTCTTTTAAGAACTTTCGTGGGTTTAGGCTTCTGAGAGATTTCGAAGTCGTTAGTTTGGAACTCTTCGCCAGATGCTTCTAAGTCTTCCAAACACAATAAGCTTCCTTCCAAGAAAGAAGAATTCTGGGACCCCATTACAGGGGAGTAGCAAGAAAGATTCATGAGTTTAGCATCAATGCTGCCGTTGAAGGACTTAGTAACGTTGCGGCGGCTTCTGTCTTGGGTTACTTCACACACTACTTGAGTGAGTCTTTCGTTTTCTTCACAAGTTGCTTCAATAGAGTCCTGGAAGCTTTTCAAAGCACCTTCGTGTCTTAGTATTATTTCTTTGAGCTGGCATATCTGCTGCTTAAGAATCTCCACCGATGAAGTTTGGGAGATATTTGGTGAAAGTGTCGAGTATGGAGTTGTTGACTGAGTCATCTGAGTTATGCAACTTAAGTCGTTGCTGATTTTTTCCTGCTTTCTGAGTTTTTTTTTCTTTCTGTGGAGTTTAGAAAGCTTCTCCTCCAGTTCAGTAATCTTTTGCTTCAACAGATTATTTTCCTCAGCAAGTGCGGAGTTTCTGAGCTCCATAATTATTTTATAATTCTTGAAATGAAACTTTCCTGAAATAAAGTTGTAGTTGCATAATTATGCAAGAGTTCGATGTAATATTCAAGTTGCTAATAATAGGGGACTCAGCTGTAGGAAAGTCATGCTTCCTTCTCCAGTTTACTGAAGAAGACTTTAAAGAAGACCACTGCATAACTATAGGAGTCGAGTACGCAACCAAACTCATAACTACTAACTCCAAGCAAGTCACATTGCAGATCTGGGACTCAGCCGGGCAAGAGTCCTTCAGGTCCATTACTAGGAGCTTCTACCGCAACGCACACGCGGTGATTCTTATGTACGACATTACAAGAATGCACACCTTTTCTAGCCTCTCTGAGTGGCTCCGTGAGGTCAGACTTAACTCAGCGCCCGAAGTACTTATATACGTTGTAGGCAACATGCTAGACTTGGAAGACCAGCGTGAAGTCCCCGCAAGTAAAGCTGAGGCCTTTGTAGCAGAAGAGGGCCTTGCAGGGTTTATGGAAGCTTCCGCTAAAACTTCTGAGCACGTGAACGAGTATGGCAATATTTAGGGTCTTTTCAGAGCTAGGTAAGCTTTTATACGAAAAAGAACAAAGAGTAGAGAGCATTCCTACTGGAAGCCACAACCTTCTTAACAAGAAAGACTTTAAACGTAAAAAGAAGTGCTGCTAAACTTAAATAGTTTAATAGAAGTAGTGGGAGTTGGGTTTGGTACTGGAATTTCCAAAAGACATTTCTTGGGGGGCGTCGATTTTTTCTTCGTAGTCGATTACTGAAGGAGTGATATGGCAAAAGTTATTCCTTCTGTTAGGGTTGCTTTTTGGGCTTACTATAACGCCTTGTTTCAAAAAATTCTTTTTTGAGGACTTAGTATTTTCTATTGGTCTTCTAGAATCCCTCTTTTTAAGCCTGGATAATGGAAGTGGAGTCTTCGAGCTCGGATAGTCTAAGTTAAATGGAGTATTAGAGCTCGGATAGTCTAAGTTAGGTGAAGGGCTTCCTAGGTTTCTTGGTGAAAAAATCATTTTGAAGTTTAAACGATAGGCACTTGATGAATGCTTGCTTGGCTTTAGATCAAGACAGTTAGTATCAGTGCGTATCGAAAGTTGGGATTTTGGGAGCTTGGGAGACCCAATAAAGGAACTAGGCTTGTTGGAAGGGCATACAGGCTTCAAAGATAGGTTTTTGCCTTGTTTTAAGTTAGCAAATGGGTCATTTTTAGCGCTAATACTTGTAACGGGACTTCTTAAATTCTTTACATGCTTACTTCCCCAAGGTTCCTTAGAGCCTTGATTCTGGGAAGAATTTCTATATTTTTTTCCCTTCCACTTTTGCCTAGTTTTGATCATATTTTTATAATTAGTTAGAGAGTTTCCATTTGATAAGGCATCTGTCTGAACCCCCGTATGTAATCAAGTACTGGCTGTTCCGCGTGAAAGTCATCAGTTTAACAGGACCAGTGTGCAGGGTACTGGAGTTCATAGAAGGGCCTGCTGTGTAAGGAAGACTGTATAGTTTGATGCAGCCCACTTGGTCTCCTACGGCTACTGCTGACAAAGCTAAGTTTTTAGCCACTGAAAGCACTTTGTTGGTTTCTCTGTACTGGTGGTAAATACCTTTGAAAGGCCCACTGTGCCTTACTCCTTCGCCCATCCATTCAATGTCGAATTCTACTGCTTGGAGCCCTGCAATGTTTTGTGTCTCTATTTCAAACAACAGCACTTCTCCAAAGCTGTCTTCGCACATAAGGTAGAAGCCATCAGTTGAAAAGTCTAGCCTAAGAATCGGAGACCTAAAACCGTACAAGTTTTTGTCTAGTTTAAACACTTGCGAGTGAACTAAGTAAATGTCCACTTGGGGCTTCTGCTCAGGGTTACTTGCTACAGCTAAGCACTCCTCTTCAATAGACAAGGCCACGTCAGTTAGGTTCTTAGCCTGAACAATGAAGCCTCCCAAAAGCTCGTAGTTTATTTCTTCATCTGACTCTGAAGACAACTGCATCACCACTACTTCTTCTTCAAAAGCTAGCAACACGTAGTGCTTTGACTGGAAAGCTATTACCCTAACTGCTTTTTTCGCAAAGTCTCTGCAGTACACTTGCGCCAAGCTTTCAATTTCCCACACAGTAAACACTCCTGACTTAGACAAAGTGTAGATGAAAGAACTTGTAGCGTCACATGAAATCGAACAAAGAACTTCTGCGTCTATGCTTTTAAGAACCTTTGCAAGGGTGTCGTTGTCTGAGTCTTCTTCGTAGTTTAGTTCGTAAATATCTCCACTCTGCGTTCCAATCAATATGGAAAAGGAGTTTTCAACTACACTCCCCATACACAAACTCTGGACAGAGTAACAAACTGAGTCAACTTCAGGGTCTTGTAAACTGTACTCACGCAAACAGTCAAGTTGTGCATAGTATCCAAAGGTGCTTTGCTTGACTGTGAGCTTCCATACTGCAATGTGCCCATCAAGTCCTCCTGTAGTAACTAAGCCAAGGTCTTCATTAGCATCCATACTTAGCACGCACTTTTCGTGGCCTGAAACCCTTTTCAGTAGTTTTTCTTCTCTCCATATGTAAATTTTCCCGTCGTCTCCTCCTGTGAGTAAGACTTCGTTAACCTGCAAGCAGTTCAAAAAGGCAACTTGGACGTCTTCAGAGTCTGCTGAGAGCTGAGCTGAGTAGTACTCGAGTCTGTCTGAATTAAGTTTCCAAAACATCAAGTGCTGAACTCCACAAGTTACTATTTGGAGTCCTTTGGTTTCTTCAATAACAATATCTTTAACTTTGAAACTTGAGTTTTCACTCAGCAAAGCTGAAGCAACTACTTGGGAGTTTCCTTCTTTAAACTCAATTAAGTAAAGGACCTGCAAGTAGTGGTTTGTTAAGCATACTACAGCTGCGTACCTTGACTTTAAACTTAGTTTTACAAGCAAAACTTGAGTGCAGTCTTTTAAAGTCAGTGAAGCTAAAAGAACATATGCGCATACGTCCCAAAGAATTACTTTGCACTCAATTTCACTTGTGCCGTAACAAACAAGTCTTCTGTCTTTAGACAAGCAAAAGCAAGAGATTTCAGGGTCTATTCCAAAGTCTATGTTTGCCATTTCATTTAAGAAGCTTTGGGAGTTAAGTTCCTTGTTGTAGATAACCACTCGTGAGGCAGCAATGTAAATTATTCTTTCTTGGGAGTCGTACTTCAAGTTGTTTCTGCGGTTGTGAGCAGACCTGCCTATTATAGCTTCTAGTTCCAGTGAAACTTGCTCTTCGGAGTCACAGTCAAGTTCGCTTCTAGGAATCCACAGTTCGTTTAAAACTCTGTGGAACTGGTCTAAACTCATAATCTCCCCAAATATATCACTAGGGATACTGTAACCCATTTGGTCGTACTCCCAATTTCTTTGTTCAAACACCAACTCCCACTGAATTATGCAGTTTTCACTTAAACTGCAAGAAAACCCATAGTCTTGGTTTTTGCTGACTTTGTAAAAAGTGACTGCGTCACTGTGGGCTTCGAAGGTTCTGGACTTTTTCCACAAGTCAACTCCTTCATTTTGGTCACTTTTAAAAGAGCCTTCGAGTTCCTCTGCAAATATCCCAGCTCTGCAAAAATGTATTTGCCCAGTGTTGGTTCCCATCACACAGCAGTTGTCTAGGATGTTCATAGTGCTTACGTTTGGAAACAACTCAAAGTCTACTTTCAAAGTGCTGTAAATCAAACTTAGCATCAAAAGGTTTTTCCATTGGGCTTTACGAATGAATTCATAGTTCTCAATGATCTCACCTGAGTTCACTTCCCATACTACAAAGATTGGTTTTATGTCTGAGGGGTCAGGCAAGTGTTCTTTGTGCTTGACTCTTTGGTGAACCATTCCTAAGTAAGCGCAGTCAGGAGTAAACTCCATAGTTGTTACAGCGCATTCGCTCCGGTTAGGAAGCCCACTTATGTTCTTGGTGTTAGGTAAGTTGACTTTTTGGAACTTCCTGAAAGAAATTCCTTCAGCTGCTTCTGTTTGCTGGAATAAAAACACAAACGAGTAAAGAATCTCAGGTGTAGTTTTGGTTTCTTTGAAAGTAGTTGCTTTGTAGTTGTCGTAACTAACTGCCATAAACTCGTCATTAACAGAAAACTCTATGCCAAGCACTGCACAGTTAGCTTCGCGGCAAGAAAACACTGGTGTAGTTTCTGGGGGGGTTTTGAGTCCTATTCCCCAAGCTGAGTGTGTACTTGTTAGCAGCACTAGCACTCCGTTATTGAACCCCAAAGCTAACATTCCAGTGTTGCTAAAGTTTACACTGGTTGGTTTGCAGTCTGTATCTAGTTGTTTGCTGAGAACTAAAGCATTGTTTCCATAGTCCCATATTTTAAGAGTGCAGTCTTCGCTAACTGAAGCTAGTATATGCAAGTCAGGGTGCAAGGCAATTCTAGGGCTTTCTTTAGTCTGTGTGCAATGTCCTTCAGTGTAAACCTTGTACTGTATTTGCAACTTTTCTGAACTGGAAACATTGAAAAGGTTCACTTCTAACAAAGCCCCTCCTGAAGTTCCTACTAGCACTATTAGTTCTTCCAAACTGGCTGTCGGCTGTCTTTTTGTGCTGCAGTCGTAAACTCTGAAGTTAGTAACTGAGTAAGACTTTGCTGAAGAAATTACTGGGTCAGAAATAGTACTTAGATGAAACCGACTTAAAGGCTTAAGAGCACTAGTCCAGATGCACACAAACCCGTCCTCGCCCCCTGTAAAAACTATAAGGTTTTCTTTGTAAAACGAAGCCTTGAGGCTAAAAATAGCTCCTTGGTGGGCCTTTTCAACCTGTGGAAGCAGTCTGCCTTCAATGCATAGGTAAAGAGAACCCTCACTGCTTCCTAGAACCAGGTCAGCTTCAGGAAACTCAGAGCCCGGACTAAACTCTATGTAGCACATGCAAGTAAACTCGCTAGAAACCACAAGGTCTTGCTTGCACTTAATATGGGTTCCGTGCTTTTTCCACAAGCTCAACATGTTCACTCCACAAATAGCAATGATTCCCTTTTCTAGAGGGTGAAAAACTAAGTCTTGGACTGGCTTTGACCCCAGAACTATTTTGTTGGTTAAGTTTTCGTTTTTCCAGTTAAAAAGTTCCACACAATACTGGTCGGAGTCCGCTGTTACAGCAGCTAAAGTTTCTTTGTGGAACTTTAAAATGTAAATGCTCCGGGCTGAACTGAAAACCCTAGACCTCAGAGTACAGGTGTTTGGTATCCAAACGTCTATTTGAGAGTCAGAACTTGTAGCTACTAGTGGTTCTGAAGGGTGAACTTCCATGGCTGTTATTCTGCTTTTATGGAGTGTGTAAAAACTCTGTGAAGAGTTAGTGGGGTCCATTACTACTGCGTACCTTGACACAAAATAGCATATAAGTCTTTCGCACTTGGACTTAAACTGCTCGCCTGAGTGTAGGTGGACGTAGTGCAAAGAGTTCCTAAGGTGAGTTTGGCTTCCATATATGTAGTATAACTTCTGGGCCAGGGAAGGGTACTGGCTTGAGTAGTTAAGTTCAAACAACTCCGAAGTTTCGTCTAAAAAAACTCTTAAGAACTCATGCTGCACAAACCTTTCAGTACGATGCTTCCTTTTAAGCCTTTGAATTGGCTTGGAAAAGTGAATTTCTGTAAGCAAAGCAGAACTCACACTAGAGTTCTTAGGTTTACTATTAACAGACAAAGCAGGTTCGTATTCCCAAAGCAGCACAGTTCTGTCTTCGTAACCCAAGCTAAAAAGCAAACAAGGGCCTATCCACAAGTCCCTTACAGGAGAAGTGTGGCCTTTTAACAGAAGACCCTCTTCTTGGTTAACTCTGCTTGCGTTCTTCCAAAAGTGAATAACTCCATTGATATCAGGAGCTGCAAAGGAGTCGCCTTTAGAGTTCCAGCACACAGGAAGAATGAAGTACTCCTCTTGGTTTGAAACTTGAACTGGAAAGTACCCCTTGAGTTTGCTCCACTTAACACTAGCGACTTCTTGGGCAGTGAAGTTCAGGTCAAAAGTCTCAGAGTCCATCATCATGAGCTTTCTTTTGTCGTTGACTATGAGAATGTGGCGTCCTTCTTTGCTTAAGTCCATTGAAAGAGGAATCCCGGTGTCTATGCTGATTATGTAAGTTCTTTCGTAAGAACTTTTGTTTAGCTGGTAGATGTGCAGGTTGGAGTCTTTGGTAGCTGCTACTAGAGTGTTGCCCTTAGTTACTAGTTGGAGACAAGTAACTTTAGAGGGCCCTGCTGAAGGAACACTTACTATTTCCCAGTCCTTTCTAACTGTAATTGCGCCTTCTTCACAACCTACTGCGTAAAAAAAGTGGTCTTCATACTTAGCACAAGTTATAGCATTAATGGGGTACCCCACTGACCAGGCGTCCATGAGTTCGTAACTTCTAATGTCTACTACACACACAACGGAGTTTTCTCCTCCAAACAAAATAAAAGGAAGTGAGCTGTCCAAAAAACTAATTACTTTTTGTCTGGGCGGAATAGATACTATTCCAGGAACTCGTTTGGCTATAACTTTAAAGCCTTCTTTGGCCACTCTTAACTGAACTAAGTCGCCTTGCACTGAGGAGACTTGGAGTCTTTTGTTAGAAAAGCTCATAGAGCAAATGTTGAAACTCAGCATCTTAAAAGGAAGTCTGGAAAGTTCTATAGCCTTCAAGCACTTTTCTAAGTTGGCGTCCCACAAGTAGATAATACCTAATGAAGTTCCTACTGCAAAGAACTCGTAAAACTTTTCAATAGCTTTGACGCTTCCTTCGTAAGTGACCAGTACTCTCTGGAACTCCAAGTAAGCCCACACTAACACACTCCCGTCTTCATGCCCTGTCAGCACCACATAAGTTTTGTCTTGGTCTCCGTTAGCAACAGGTCTGCCCATTACACAAAAAATAGGCGACTTAGTAAAAGAAGCTTCTAAACTTAAAGTAGAAACGTTCAGTTCAGCTTCTTGCATTGTGTACAAAGTAATGTCTTGTTCACTAGCAACAACAAACGAACAACTTGTGCCTGAGTCCAGTCTTGGAAGTCCTACTAAATCGACAATAGGAAAAGTATGGTGAGTAGTAATTAAAACTGTTTGGGTCTTCCACTCATAAATCACTAATGTGTAAAAACTGCAACTTATGATGTATTGGTCTTGGTTCGAAAAAGCCAAAAGTGGCACTGCTCCTTGGTGAACTCCTGAAAGCATTTCTAAGTTTTCTAAAGAAGAAAGCTTCCACACGTGAATTTTAGGGCTTGGACTTAACTCTCCAGAAGCTACAATGTCTGATGTCCCCACAGCAAGACTAACTACTTCGGCTGTGTGTTCAAGGTAGTGCTTTTGTTTAAGCAACTTAGGGTAGTAAACAACTACTATTGAGGAAACAAAGTAAAGCAGCACTTCTTTAGCATACTGAATGTTGTGCTTGGTGTCTTCACTGCGTATTCCAAATACCCAGCCTAAACTAACTTTGGGCCTAGAGGGTTCTTTGGGTTTGTGTTGGGATGCAATAGGGGACAACACAGCTCCCATCCAAGTTCTTAAGTTCCCTAGTAACTTTGCTTGTTGAGTTTGGTCAATGTCTTTAAGGTAACTAAGTACTTTTGACTCTTCAAAAGCAAATGGCTTTTTTAAAGGCTGCAGAATTTCTTTTCTTTGGTAAGTTTTGGGAGCTCTGACTCCTTTGATTTTGAATATTTGGAAAAAAGAGTTGACTTCTTCTGAGTAAGTGCAGAAGTACAAAACGTCCCTTAAACTCACACGGGGACTATGAGTAAAGTTGCTTTGAATCAAAGACTCAATGGGTTCCTCAGCAACTTCATGGGCAATCTGGTGCATTTTGCAGGCTGAACTTACACAGCAAAGAACAAGGAACTCCAAGTCAGTTTTAGAGATGCTGTGCACGTCATTGAAGTCAAACAAGTCAAAAAGAACTAAGTAGAACTTACACTTAAGCTTGTCTTCTGTTTGCGAATCGCTGAACAGAATGAGTCCTGTAAAGAGTTCTAAAGCGTCTATGATTCCGTTTTTGTCTGTGTCAAACACAGCAAAGGCCTCTTCTGACTTGCCTAAAATCTGCTCAAACTCCGTGAAGCTTATAGCGTATGTGTCGCATATGCTTTTAAAGGCCCCGTGGAGTTCCCTCAACTTACTTAAAGAAACTAACTAAACTTTACAGTTCATAAGACTAGCAGCAGCGCTTGACTTAGAAACTTTAGCGCACTGAAGCAGTTTATTACCCATTTATATAAACTCCATTTATAAGTGACTGACTTAAAAACGTCGTTAAGAATCATATTTAAACATATGAGTCGAAATTTAAATTCGAAACTAAACTTAAGCGTCGATCACAAAACTCTACGCCCAAGCACTGCAAACAACACTCCAAAGTCCATCAGACAAGAAATTGGAAAAGCCATGGAAAAAGTCTTTAAAGTCACACAAAACATACCTATGCTGCCTCTTACACGCATAAAAGGCTCAAAGCACTTTTTTAACTCTACTCAGAAAAACCCCGTGCGTCCACAACACAGTTCCTTTTCTAACGAAATTTCTGAAAATTTAGCGCCCAAAGCTTCGAACGGTTCCTTAACTTCAAGAAAGACTTACTCAATGAAAGAACCTTCCCAACTGTTCGAAAGCCTCAAACTGCCTATAGCCCCTGCAGTGGCTTTAAAACTTTTCAAGGAAAGTTTAAGTGACTGGGAGCAGAGTGAAATACTGGACTCCAACAACATATACTTTTTGGGACTCAACGCTAAAAAACTAAAAGGAGGCTCAGGACCCAACAACGGCTTTGACGACAACAAAGGCAACTACATCGCTGTTACAGGGGACCATATTGCTTACAGATATGAAGTCATACAGCCCTTAGGAAAAGGCTCCTTCGGAGAAATCTTTAAGGTTTACGACCACAAGAAAAAAGAGTACTCTGCACTTAAGATTATAAGGAACGAACCCAAATTAAAGCAACAAGCAGCAGTCGAAGTTAAGGTTCTTAAGAATTTGAGGGACAGCGACTCTAAAGACTGCTACAACGTTATCCACATGAAGAACTACTTTTCCTTCAGAAAGCACCTGTGCATCACTTTTGAGTTGCTCAGTATAAACTTATACGAGTTCATTAAGTCCAACCACTACCATGGCCTTTCCTTGCCTTTGATCAGAAGGTTCACTATCCAGATCATCCAGTGCTTGAAACTACTTAAGAAACTCCACATCATCCACTGCGACCTTAAGCCCGAAAACATACTTCTCAAACAGTCCAACAAAAGCAGCATTAAAGTTATTGACTTTGGTTCTTCTTGTTACGAAGAAACTAAGCTTTACACTTACATACAAAGTAGGTTTTACAGAGCTCCAGAAATTATTCTAGGAGTTCCTTACTCCTCAGCTATAGACACTTGGAGTTTAGGTTGCATCCTTGTAGAACTCTACACTGGGCACCCTTTGTTTCCCGGACAAAACGAGTGCCAACAACTCCAGTACATCATGGAAGTCAAAGGAGTGCCTCCGCTAGACTTGCTTCAAAGAGCTTCTCGCGCCAAGTATTTCTTCGAACCAAGTGGACAACCCAAATTGCCTTCTAGAGGCCGCAAAAGAAGCCCAGGGTCCAAGTCCTTACTTAGTGTTTTAAAAGACGCTGACAAAATGTTCATAGACTTCGTGGAAAAGTGTTTAGAGTGGGACCCCAAACTCAGACTAACTCCTGAAAACGCAATGAGGCACCCTTGGGTCCAAGAAGGCGTACCCAGAATCCACGATGCTTTTACCCCTCGCCACGCCCAAAAACCTAGTTTCAAGGACACCCACCCACGCACTTCCAAAAACACCAACAAACCTAACTTTGTATTTTAAGTGCTATTAATTAACTGGGTAGGGGTGTGAGTAACTGCTAGTGCCTCCGTACTCTTCTAAAAGTTCAGACTTATCAAAGAAGTTCAGCAAGTTGTTAGGATTCCTAAGCACCTGTACCTTTTTGCGAGTTTTCTTTTGCATAAAGGGCTTTGCTGCTTGGAACATCAGCCAGTAGAACCAGTTTACGTGCAGAACATAAACTGCCCCTAGTCTCTCAGCGTAGAAGTCCTGGAGCATTCCAGAGAGGCTTTTGATTGCGTCAATTAGTCGGTTGTCTTTGTTAGCTGAGGTTATTTCTCCTCTGTCGTAAATCACACAGATCTGTCCGCTTCCTAACTCATCAGCAAGCTGGCAGCCTTTTTCAATTAAGTAGATGCAATACCTCATAGTGTCTTCTAAACTTGCCTGGTTGGGATAGTGGTATCTTACTCTAAATATTAAGCAAGGACGGTTTTCAGCGTCCTTTCCGTGGTAAAAAGCTTTTCCTGTTTGGATGTGGGGCATCATTTCTTGTTCTGTGATTTGGTCAGCACGGTATTCTTTGCGCCACTGCACCCATTTCTCCCACATTTCAAGGGCCTTTTCTACATTGTAGTCTCTAGCAACCAGGAATCTTTCGAGAGCTCTGGAGTCTAGGTAAATTCTGTCTTCGGGAGATAGAATCTTGGACTCTGCTAGTGAGCTTAGTTCCTGAATGGGTTCTTGTTTTTCCATATAAATGGAAGATTTCTTAATCCATGTAGATCGGCCAAGCGTTCCTGTGCGTTGCAACAAGTGCAATGGAAAAGTAAATACTTCCCAAATAAGAGTCAAGTCTAAGCCCAATGCTTCTAGGAAGTACTGCCACCTTAGCTGTTTTGAGCCACGTGCTAAAAAGTACATAAAGTCATCAGATTTGTCCGTGAAATTGTCTCCGGACTTAGAAAGTGAGTTCTTTAAGTGGCTTAAAGCGTGGAACTCAAACTTCACTCCGTTAGACACAACTATGGCTGTATCTGTTAAAAAAACCCTTACTAGGACCCAAAAGCTTGAGCGCGATTGGTGTTTAGTGGAGTGTTTGAAGTTTTTGAGTTTAGAAGACTTACTTCCAATTAAGCAGGTTTGCGGAAGTTTTTATGAGATTCTTTGGAGTGACCAGTTCTGGAAGGGCTTAATCCAAAGAGACTTTGACTTGGTTGTTGAAGAGAATGCTTTTGAAAGGTACTCTAACCTTTACTTAAACACTTGCTATGGCTGCCATGCTCAAGAAAAATCCAGATGCCCGATTTTAAAGCTGCCTTTGTGCCAGAACTGCAAGCTCAAACCTGAGTTTCAGCTACTCAACAAAACTACGATTAAGAAACTCACAGGAATCAAGCCTGAGTCTTTGAAACTAAAGTTTTACAAAACCAAAAACCAAGTACTAGCTTACAGATTCATGGTCGATAAAGCAGTTTTTAAATATAGAGAAGACAACAAGCAACATGTTTTAAAGGTACTGAAGACTAAAGGCAACCTTGAACTTTGTCAGAAAGTTGATTCCATTAATGTTTCTGTTATGAAAGAAGGCTTTTGTGACGAAAGTCTTCACAAAGCTTACCACTACATAAGAAATAGAAGTGGAGGTTACTTTAGTTAATTTTCATTGTTTAAAATATACTATGAAAAACTTTGTAATAATAAATATGTGTGGCTGTATTAGCTCAACTACTAAAAAGCAACCAAAAATTATAGTAAGGAGAAGGGATCCTTCAAATGGATCGATAAAAACTATCGAGCTTGAACCCTCTACCATTACTGACATTCAGAGCGGTCCCAACCGAAAACTCGTGCATGCCTACCTTGAGTACGAAAAGCACCGCATGCACCGCAGAATCAAAAATTTATATGAGTGTGTGGTTTCGGAGGAAGAACTCAACCAAGAGTCCATTTCTCTTAACTTCATACACTTACACTCTAAAACAGTTAAGCAGTTAAAAAGAATACTAGGTCTGTTCCAGAACGCTAAAAAGCTACTGATGTGGAAAACCAAAACAGGGCCTGACGAGATACTCGCACTAAATAATGAAATCAAGCAACTCAAGCAACTAGAAACACTGTCCTTACCTAACAACGACGTACAGTACCAGGGTGGCCTTTACTTAGGCGATATCCTTCCATACCTTCCAAACTTAAAAGAACTCTTTCTGCATGACAACCATTTGGGAACTGACGGGTTTAAATTCCTGTCTGTTGGAATAAAAAGCCTTCAAGAACTACAAAAAATCACCCTTGACGAAAACCTAGGCAAAAACAAAGGCTCTGAGTATGTACTTAAAGCCTTAGGGAACTGCAAAGACATTCGACATGTAGGCCTAGGTTTTAATGGGATCACCCAAGAAATCGGGCCTTGCCTAAGAACCTTTTTGAAAGGGGCAACTAAACTAGAGACTCTGGTTTTGCGCGGAAACCCCCTTCCGATGGACTTCGTTGGCAATTTAAAACTAAAAGAAGAACTAATAGAAATGTAATTAAAGTGTGTTACTTATTCTCAAGAGGCCTAAAAACTCCAGCCACACAAGCGTGATCCACTTCGTAAGGTTCCAAAGTAAGCATTTCTTTAGGTGTGAAGCCTAGTTCTTTCAGGGTTTCCACCTCGTTCTTAAAGACTACACTGGGCTCTAAAGTAGAGTCAATGCAGTTAGCTTTGATCGAAATCAAAAAGCTCCCTCCGTTCTTCAAAAAGTGCTGTGCGTTGTAAGCCAAAATCCTAGCTTGGTCTCTTTGTGCCACATCTGCGAACAAAAAGTCTACCATAGGAACTAACATTCTGTAGTGGAGGGGGTGCCTTGCGTCGTCCACTATAGGAACTACGTTGGTGCGGGTTTTGGCCATGTTTACTAAGTCCCTTCCGGACCTGTGTGAAAACTCTACTGCGTATACTGTGCCTTCAGTTCCTAGAATATCGCTAACGTGCGAAACAGTTGTTCCTGAAGCAGCTCCTAAGTAAAGCACTTTAGATCCAGGTTCTATCCAAGCACTCTCGACCCCTCCTAAAATGGCAGCTGCTATTTTGGACCGGTAGGGATTCCAAATTCTGTACTCAATCTTGTCTTCGCCTTCTTGGACCTTAATCACCTTTTCCCCGTAAACTGAAATTCCGGGGGCAGAGGACTTTGTGACAAGGGCGTCTTCTTTGCCTCTGGCCAAAAACACACCTGGGAACCTGTGAGGTTCTACTATCACTCTAGAACCGCCCCTCATTCCTCCTGGTCCGCCCCTGCCTCTGCCTCCTCTAGGTCCGCCCCTTCCTCTGTCGTTCCCTCTGCCACGTGGTGGCCCTCTGGTTCCCCTGCCTCCTCTTTCAGCTCTTACCATTATAATTTATTACTGGCCACATTAGGCTAGTTGTTCCGCACCGAATAATAAATGGGTATCGATTGCGAAGCCGGTGGCAAGAAACCTAACAGAAATAAGCGAGAAGTCAAAACCACTAACTTGTACCTGCAGCTGCTTATTAAGCTCTACCAATTCTTGGCACGCCGAACAGAGTCCAAGTTCAACCAAACTGTTGCTAAGCGCCTCGGCATGTCCAGGACCAATCGTCGCCCTCTTTCTTTGAGGCACGTCGCCAAGTACATGGCCAACAAAACCAGCAGTCCTTGTGTGATAGTTGGCACTGTAGTGGACGACCCTCGTTTAGTTGAAGTGCCAAAACTCACAGTGTGTGCGCTCAAGTTCTCGGAAACAGCTAGAGAAAGAATTTGTGCGGCAGGGGGAACTTGCTTGACTTTTGACGAGTTTGCACAGCAGAACCCCTTGGGAGACGGAGCAGTGTTACTCAGCGGCAAAAGAACTGCTAGAAAGCAGTACAAGCACTTCGGACCTTCGCCTGGTGCTTCAGGTTCTAAGGCCAGGCCTTACGTAAGGTCTAAGGGAAGGAAGTTCGAAAAGGCTAGAGGCAGAAGGAAGTCCCGTGGATATAAGGCTTAACACATCTTCTTAATTAGGTCTCTTAAGAACTCTACTGCGTAGTCGAAGTCCGGAGATGACTTTTTGAGAGCCGGAGGAAGGGTAAGTTCTTGGGTTTCTTGAGTAACTTCTTGGGTTTCTCTAATAAAAGACTGTTGCAAGGTTCTTAGTACAGAAAAGTTCTCAAGGGAACTTTGGGTAAAACACACTAAAGGAAAAACTTTCATTAGCCCCCAATTAAATTACTTAGGCAATAAAGGTTGATCTCTGTTGACACTATACTTCTTTTCACTAGAAGGCTGAGAGAGTTCCTTAACTTCTAGGGTTTCTGGAACTTCTTCTTTTTTAGGAAGTTTCTTTTTCTTTTTCTTGCCTTTTTTCTTAGACTTGATGTAGAAGGGGTCTTCTTTGACTTTTTCTTTCATTTGTTTTCTGAGTTCTTTCTTCTGTTCTTCTGTCAAAGTTCCTGAGTGGAAGTCTTCTTCTCTGAAGTAGTGGTAAGTCCAACTCCCGTCTTCGTTTTGCGTGACAAGTTCTGTTTGGTCTATTTCAAATGGCTCGTTGATTTCTTCTGAGGGCTGAATTAGTAACTGGGCGTTCGGGTGGACTGGAAGCAGTTCGGTGAAGACTTCTTTCAAGGTGCTTAAGTCAGTTAGGTTTTCTAAAATGTTCACGTAAAGCAAAGACCTTTCTTGGGCTTCCATGTAGTCTATTTGGGAAGTTTTTTGTTTCAGCAAGCACACTGCTTCTGATTGGTCTTCTAAGAACCTTAAAAGCTTGAAAACACAAGCTGTGAGTGCGTTTTGCACAGTGTCGGGAAACAAAAGAGTGTTCCATTTGTGACTTGAAACTAAGCTGAAGCACTGCTGAATGCTTTCTTGGTCCATGTGCTCAGCAAACTCTCCCAAAATAAACAACATAGCTGTGATGGCCTCGCACCTTTCAGTTTTAAGTTCTTCAAAGTGACTCAGAATCTCCAAAACCAAACAGCAAGCTTCAGCCCTTAGTTCCCTCACCCTAATTACTGAGTCAAGCATGATGCTGCTTATGTGTGCTTCATGCTTTTGGCTTTTAAGCTTTGTAAACGAACAAAGCACTTCAAACATCCACTTAAAGTCTTCTACTAGTTCGTAATGGTTTTTGCCCAACAAAAACAAACCTGTTCCTATGAGTTCTTCTTTGAGTTCGGCGTTTTGGGAACTCTGGGTTTCCTGCATAATGTGTGAAATGGCTTCTGGCAAGTTTTGTTTAGTAGTGGTGATCTTAAGTAAGTCTAGTGCTTTCAGCCGAATTGTGAAGTCTTTGCTTTGAAGTGACTCAACTACGAAGCTGTGGTACTCTTCAGCCCGAACAGTCTCTGAAAGTATTATTTGTTGCAAAGAACTCAAACCTAAGAACTTTAAGTTGGGGTCGTTGCTTTCTAAAAAGTTCTGAAGCCTTTCAACGGCTAGGCTAAGCAGTTTGGGGTACTCTGAAAAGTGAGTGAAAATACACTTAGTAATTTCGTACTCAACTGACTTAGCTGAGCTGTTGTGCAAAATCCTAGTTAAGGGGTCTATTAGCTTTTTGTAAAGTCTAGGTTCGATTTTGCACAGCTCTCCAAACAACTTGATCAACTTAATAATGAGCCAGTTGTTCGAAGTGCTGTTTAAGAGTTCATACATTTGTTTAGCAGTGAACAACACACTTCTAGGGTTCCTTCTGGACAGTTCGTAAATAGTGTTGACAGTGCCCACCACAACTCCTATGTTTTCGTCCCTGGTTTTTTCAGCTAGTCTCTCAATAGCTTGACTCAAGCCTTCGGGCCAGTAGTAAAACATCTTGAACATCAAAACGCAAACTTTCTTCCTCAGCACGTACTTGCCTGTATTCAGTAAAGTTATGCAGTCGTTCAGCAACTCCCTTGCAAGTTCTTCGTTCACAATGCTTGCTAAGCAGTTAACAGCTACACATGTTTCAAGCATGTTTTTGCTCACAAAGTCCCTTCGAAACAACCCAGTAGTAAGGATCAGTACCTCTGAGGTAGACTTGAGTGACTGGGAAACTACTAAGTACCCTGTTCTTTTTTGACTGAACTTGAGAGAGCTAATTATTTCGAGCATGTAAAACCCTGCCCACTCTATGTCGTAACCTTCTAAGTAAAGAATAAACAGCTTCTTTATAGAGTTTGTTTTGGTAACTAAGTCGGAGTCTTTAATTTCTTCCTGGATTTCTGAAAATACTGTTGTGAGAAAGGAAGTTTTGTCAGTGTTGCTTTTGCGAATGCCTTTTATTACATCAATAGGGCTTTTAGTGAACATTTTTATTTATCGTTTGAAATGAAATGGGCATTACTTTTAGTGTGTTTAGTTAAAAGTGCTGAACTCTACAACTACCAAAACCTCCAACACTACTCCACTGTACAAATAGGTGGACAGCCAATAAAAGTAATGTTTGACACTGGGTCTAACCATGTTTGGGTGGCTTCTAAGTTCTGTAAGTCTCTTGGCTGCAAAAAGCAAACAACCTTTGACCCCAGTCTTTCTTTTAACTTACAAACGAGTTTTGAAGTAGAGTTTGGAAGTGGTAGAGTAAGAGGGGAGTTAATTCTAGACACCATTCAAATTGACCAAATAGAACTCAAAAACGTAACTATTGGTTTGGTTACTCATGAGTTCGGGAACTCTTTTTCTCGGTTGCCTTTTGCTGGAATCATCGGGTTGGGTCCTGCGTATATTGCTCACTGGCCTACTTTTTTCATGGAACTTCAAAGTCAGAAAAGCATTAGTACTGCTAGTATTTCTTTGGCGAAAAACGAATCTAAGCCAGGACAAGTATCCTTTGGAGGGAAACCACATGCCAACTACTACAAAGTGATTTCAAAGGACTACTGGGAAATCCAACTCAAAGACATCTTAGTCAACGGAGTAAGTGCAGGAATCTGCCAAGAAATAGAAGCTATCCAAGGCAGTTGCAAAGCTGTAGTTGACTCAGGAACCTCTGTGCTGGGAGCTCCTTATGAACTAGTGAACTACTTAAACAAAGTAATTGGTATAAACCCAGACTGCAGCAATGCCCAGTTACTTCCGAGTTTAGGCTTCAAAATTGGAAAAGACACTTACCAGTTAGACGTATACGACTACGTTACTGTTTCAGAGGGCAGGTGTTCTTTGGCCTTAATGGAAATTGACTTCCCTGCTATAGTGCTGGGAGCTACTTTTATCCGGAAGTTTAACTTAGTTTTAGACTACGAAACTAAACTTATTGGCCTGATAAATAACTATAAAAAGTAATCAGGAGTCCTGCGTGTCACAAAAGGCTTAGTTTGAACAGGGGCAGGATCAAACTGAACAAAACTGTAATTCAAGTTTTCTTCCACAAGCATCACAGCAGCAAAATTACCGCACCTGTAGCAGTAATTCGGCGCAGAAAAAACAGTTACAACTGAAAAGTCGTGACACCAGTTGTACCCTTGCATCACTAACTGGTGGGCCCTTGCTATCAGCGTTAAGTTGTTAGTGTAGTTGAAGTGAGCTGAAACGTCTTCTCCAAATGTGTGGCCTAAACCTCTTGCTGAAACTCCCCAACCTACTCTTTCGTCAGGATCTGACCACAAAAGGTCACTTACTGTAGTGTCAGCTGTGACTTCTTGGAATCTGTCCAACTGCTTTATGTCGTCAAGTGTTTTAGCTCCTGGAGCCAAGCCTCCGTGAACACAAAAGACCTGGTCTTCTATTAGTGCTGCTATTGGCAAGTAGCTAAACAGCTCCACCATCTCTTTCCAAGGACTGGCTGACCCGTACTTCCTAATGCACTCGTCGTAAAACCCGTAAGTGATAGTAATTTGTTTGGTTTCGTGGTTGCCCCTCACCAAATTCACTCTTTTGGGGTACCTGAGTTTCAAACAAACTAGCAAGCAAAAACACTCCACTGAGTCTATTCCTCGGTCTACGTAGTCTCCAAGGAAAAGGTAGTTGGCATCGGGTGGGTAGCCTGCAATTCTGAAGATTTCAAGCAAATCAGAGTATTGTCCATGGATGTCTCCACAAATAGTCACAGGCAGTTTCACAGGAACTATGTTGGGCTCCTCTGCAAGTAAGGCTTTGGCTTGCTTGCATATGTTGTAAATGCTCCCTTCCGAAATTGACTTGTTGATGATTAAGTTTTCTATGTATAAGTCAAGTTCCTTTTCCATAATTAAGAGTTAGAAAGCTTAGTTAGGTAAATTGCAAGTGAGATCCTCAGGGGAAGAGCTACTGGCCCAGTTAGTGTCCTTATAGCAAACATTTCTGTGAAAGCTAGAGTCACCCTGGCCCTGCGTTGTGCGTTCATGCTGTTGAGGAACTTAAAGTCAAATACTTTTTTGCTTGTGCTGTCAAAGGCTTGCTTGACTTTTGGGTATGGAAGTTTGTGAACTATGTTTTCAGTTGGCTTAACTACATAACATAAGCCCAGAAGCAAAGCCGTGTATGTGTAGCTTATTGCCAAAAAGTAACCTGTTGCCTTTGCTATGTTTTTGGGCTCCACTCCTGCTTCTTTGAATTTTTCTTTGAATTCTTCCAACCTTCCCATTATTTTTATATTAAGTACTTATTTGGGTGTCTAAGTTCTGATTTTGGTGGATTCAATGAAGTAGTTTTAGACTTTTGAGTTTAAAGATTTGGGTTTTTGCTTGACCATCATTAGTACAAATTATTTACGGTTAGGTCTTTTGAATCTGTGAAGTTTGTGTTCTTTTATTCCAAGGTTGAAACTCTCTAAATTAAATGGGTTTGGTTTCTCAGGTGTGCTGTTTGAATCAAAAGGAAAGGGGTTAATCAAGTTTCCATCAAAAGTATTGGTGCACGTGAGTATTCCAGGATTATGGACTTTTGAGGGTTATTATTCAAATTAGGACCTTTTGGGGGCTTTTCTAAATAACTAGGCTCTTCTTCACTTTGGGTGAAGGTATTTCTTGCTCTATGGTTTCAACTTGGATTGCCTTATCTAATGATCTAGAAATTCGGAGTTCTGTTTCTTGACCATGATATATGAATATTGGATTTTTTTGGATATTCTGCTTGACTAAAAAAGGAGTCCTTCACACAAAGAGTCAAGGTCCTTGTATAAGTACAACATTGTAAGGCAACTCAGTGATCCTCCCAGCATAGAAATGCACAGAATAACTCCTGACTCTGTTTAAACTTACACAGAGCGTGCATCACTTAGGAATGATGCTAAGCACTATCGAAATGTTCAAGAAATGTAGGTTTCGCCTATCGAGTACACCACCAGCAAGCTTATAAAAGCTGCCAAAAACGAACCAAACCACTGGCAGATTGCTATTGCTGCCATCAGTGTTCCATTCACTAAAAACACACAGCTGTACCTTCCAAATTCTTTTGCCATATTAAGCACTTTAAAAGTTAAGTTAGTTAGCCCTTTTTTGCCTGAAGAAGTCAAGAGCATTTCGTGGTTGCGAGTTGCCTGTTTGATAAGGAACTTCTTCATTTGGCCCAGTAGTTGTTATACTACTGCCGTCAAGTTCTTTCCTTTTATAAGTAGTGGATTCAACTTGAGGCCCTTTGGGGTTTTCTTTCAACATGTTGTAGATGGCCATGAAGAACTGAATTATGCAAGCAAGTATCTGAATGATCATAAGTCCCAGAATCAGGATTTTAGTTCCTAGTTCAATTCTTTCGCGAACTGAGTCACTCACTTCCATGTGGAGCAGTCCAACCATCCCAAAAACTATGGTTACTCCAAACTCAACTATAGTGTTAGAGTACTGCACTGTCTTTTCACAGTAAGGTTTATAAATCGCCAAAAACAGTGCATTGAAAAGACTGTGGGCAACGTTGATCATGGTTTGGAACACAATGTGGTTGCCCAGTAAGCTTTGGTTGAAGATGTAAATGATGCGTCTTATGAAGAAGTAGCAGTAGAACTGCAGACTAACAAAACCCCTGGAGTCCATGAACTCGTAAAAGAAACTGCCCCAGTACCTGCGCACAGTTGAAGTTTCGTCTTTGATTTCATCTTTCTTTTTGGCAGAAAACACACACAGCAGAACTGGCGAAGCAAGTCCCAGCAACCCAAAAGCACTCGATAGCACTGAGTTGGCCACACAAACAAAGGAGTCACAAGAGATCTCGTAAAAGTTAACCATGCAAGCAAAACCCACTTCTAAGTAAGCCTGGATCCACCACCTCGAGAAAATATTGAACTTGAACTCCCCTTGAATATCCCCCAACTTTTGCTTCATGCCTGGAGTGCAAGAAACCTTTTTGAAAAGGACCACTACTGGGTACAAAAGCACAAAAAACAACAGAGTCTGGATCAGTTTGCCAGAGTTCAGCAAAAAGAGTGTTGAGTCAAACCCCACTTCTTGCATCTCCTCTGAGGCCTCTGCTTGGCTGTCTTCAACGAAGTACTCAAACACGTTAGGAATGATGTTGTAATTCTGGAACTCTGTCAGGAACTGGGTCATGTCTGAAGAAATGTTGTAGTTGCCCACTGGAATAAAAGCAATTATCTGGATGGTATTCAAGAGACTCCAGGCACTTGAAGGACTGGTGCTCAGGAGACTTGCTCCTAAGACTGAAGCAGCTGTCATTTGAGAAAAGGCCGAGACTGAACCTTCTTTGTCCTTTTCGGAGTCGTTGGGGTCTTTCAGTTGCAACCCAGAACTTTCTTGACTCAAAGTGACTGGGGAGTTTTCTTTTTCATTTGATCCGCCAAAGTTGAACTTGATTTCTGCACCTTCTTCAATTTCTTCTTCGCACTTCAGACTGAGTCTGTAGGTCCCGTCACTTCTTCTTTCGTAGGAGTAGTCACACTCGTTGCCTTCCACCTCAATTTCTAGTTCCAAGGACTCAAACCCGTCTTCAGGTTCTTCTGAGAAAGTAACAATCAGTTCGTTGTTGTCTGTTACTTCAACTGAGGCTTCTAGTTGCTGCTTGCACTCGTCTTCAATTTGTTTGTAACCTTCTGAACAAGTGCAAGTGCCTGACTTGAGCTCTGCTTTTTGCTTACACGAAACACACTCAGACTGCGAAGTGCAAGACTCACATAAAGTTGGACACGACTTGCACTGCCCGTTTTCTAGGTACTCGTCTCCTTCACAAGTCAGTTCGTCTGAGTCCTGGGTTGTTCCTTGTGAGTCTGTTTCCTCACAGGCATTGCTTGAAGTAAGTTCGTAACCTGACTTGCAAGACAAGCAGTTAGTAGAGCTTGAACAAGTCAAACAGTTTTCTGGACAGCTTTTGCAAGTAACGCCGTCCTCGTATGTGTCTTCTGGACAAACACACGATCCCTCACTTTCTTTATAAGTACTTGGACACTCACACTTGTTGGAGTTAAGCACAAAAGGACTAGTGCAGGCTGTGCAGTGGGTTGCTGATCCCGAACATGCTGCACAATTAGAGTCACATGGAAGACAGCTACCCTCTGATAAGTACTCGGATGCACCACAGGAAATGCATTGATGGTTGGTAGAGTCTAGCACTAAGGGACTAGTGCAGGCTGTGCACTCAGAATCAGAGGGTCCGGTACATTTAAAACAGGATACATGGCAAGCCTCGCAAGTAGTAGAATCTATTTGATACTCTCCATCTGGGCATGTTGATTGGCATTTACCTGAAGTCGTTAGCACTCCAGAATTACACTTAGTGCACTCAGAATCAGAAGGTCCAGTACACTTAGAACAGGATCCATTACAAGCCCCGCAAGTAGTAGTGGAAGTTATTTGATATTCTCCGTCTGGGCATGCTGACTCGCAAGTGTTTGAAGTCGTTAGTAGGTCTCCAGAGTTACACTCAGTGCACTCAGAATCAGAGGATCCAGTGCACTTAGAACAGGACGTGTGGCAATCTTCACAAGTATCAGTCCCAGTATTTAGGTACTTTCCATCTGCACAAGAAGGTACACAAGTATTAGACCCTGTTAGTGTTTCTCCGGCTACGCAATCAGTGCAGTCGTTGTTATTTGGCCCATTACACTTCAAGCAGGATGTATCGCAACTAGCACAAACATTAGGAGTAGCTGTAGTGTCTTCGTACTCTCCATCTGGACATGTTGATTGGCATTTACCTGAAGTAGTCAGTAGGTCTAGTGAACTTCCAGAGTCACATTCAGTGCAATCGTCAATGTTTGGTCCTGAACATTCTGCACAGTTGTTGTGGCAGTTTTGACAAACACCAGAATCATCTGAGTACTTCCCTGTAGTGCAGGAGTCTAAGCACTGGCCTGAGTCTAAAACCTTTCCTGCAGGGCAAGCTGTGCATTGGGTACTACTTGACCCTGAACATTCTAAACAGTCATCGTGGCAGTTTTGACAAACATTAGAGCCATCTGAGTACTTTCCTGTAGGACAAGAACCTAAACATTGACCTGAGTGCAGAACTTTTCCAGAGTCACAATCTGTGCATTGGGTACTACTTGACCCTGAGCACTCTGCACAATCGCTGTGGCAGTTAGCACAAGAGCTTCCGTCATAATACTTTTTGGCCTCACATTCACACCCATTAGTAGTGTCTCCTCTGAACTGACAAGCATTGCAGTCGTTAGTGTTTCCCGGGCCTGAGCATCCATTGCACCTTGGGTCGCAGGAATGGCAAACGCTTGAACCGTCTACGTAGCCTTTGCATACACAATCTGAGCTTTCCAGTTCATAACCGTCAGCAGTTTTGCAAGATTGGCAATTAGTGCTTCCTGCTCCGGTGCATCCATCACAGCTTGGATCACAAGTTACACAGCTACTTCCGTCAGAGTACTCATTGGCTGAGCAGGTTTCACAAGTAGTGCCGTGGTAGTGCTGTCCTGATGCACAACATTTGTCTGAGGCGTTTCCTTCGTAGGCACAAGCAACACAGTTAGTGTTTCCTGGACCATCACATCCACTACAATTAGAGTCACAGGAATAACAACTACCCCCTGACTCGTACTCAGCACTTGCGCAAGAAACACACTGGTTGTTGATAGAGTCTAGGACTAAGGGACTTGTACAGGCTGTGCAGTGGGTTGCAGATCCCGAGCATTCTGCACAATTAGAGTCACAGGAATAACAGTTACCTCCTGATTCATACTCAGCACTTCCACAAGAAACACACTGATTATTAGAGTCTAGAACTTTAGGACTAGTACAGGCTGTGCAGTGGGCTGCAGATCCCGAGCATTCTGCACAATTTGAGTCACAGTTTTGGCAGTTTCCTCCTGTATCTCGGTACTTGTTAGTAGGGCATCCTAGGTAATTATCGGAAACTGGACAATATCCATCTCCATCTTCTATACAGCTTAGCCTTCTTTCACCATCATTCTTTTCTTCTCCACGTAGCCTCCTGTTGTCACAATCGTTTCCTACAGAACTAGGCGGCACAAACCAGCAGTCATCTTCTTCTAGCCTTCTTCTGTCATCATCACAAACGTACTTTGGACTACCATCGTCACATGCAAACCCGGATTTGCATTTATCGCCGTCACAGATAAGACAACCGCATGCTCCTTGATAACCTCCAAAACCTGGACAATAACCATCTCCATCTTCTATAGAACTTAACCTCCTTTCACCATCATTCTTTTCTTCTCCACGTAGCCTCCTGTTGTCACAATCGTTTCCTACAGAACTAGGCGGCACAAACCAGCAGTCATCTTCATCTAGCCTTCTCGAATTACCATTGAGCAGCCTTCTTCTGTCATCATCACAAACGTACTTATCACTCCCATCGTCACATGCAAACCCGGATTTGCATTTATCGCCGTCACAGATAAGACAACCGCATGCTCCTTGATAACCTCCAAACCTGGACAATAACCATCTCCATCTTCTATAGAACTTAACCTCCTTTCACCATCATTCTTTTCTTCTCCACGTAGCCTCCTGTTGTCACAATCGTTTCCTACAGAACTAGGCGGCACAAACCAGCAGTCATCTTCATCTAGCCTTCTCGAATTACCATTGAGCAGCCTTCTTCTGTCATCATCACAAACGTACTTATCGCTCCCATCGTCACATGCAAATCCACATTTGCATTTTTCGTCGTCACATTCAGGACAGCCGCATGATGATGCACTTACACAATCTACCATACACAGCCAAACAGTGCATGCACTAATCACTAGCAATTTCAAAGGAATCCCAGCTAGTAAAACCATTCTTTATAATTCTTCACTAGTTCGTTAATTTCAGTTAATAAAGATGTCATGCCAATCGGCCAGAAATTTAGAAACTACCTAATTAAAATAAATCAAGGAATTAAAGTCTAAAAAGATAGTGTAAACCTAATTGATAATAATAACTGCTAGAATGCTATCAAAAGCAAACTTTAATCAAATTAAATTAAGCATCACATGGATAACCCAATAGATCTTAAGCTTTCACCTAGCGTCGCATTACTGCTATCCATACAGGTATAAGGGTCCGGGCCTGACGGTTTTAATGGACCTCTGCCGCCTAAAATATGATCATCCAAGTACGTCATCACTTCATTGTGTCCTCATGTGCAGCCACCTAGGAAGCCTTCGTCCATCTCGGTTGGTTGGCATGTCCACCGCGCCCTTTCTGATCAGAAATTCGTGGAATTTCTTCTCACCTAACCGGGATCCTGCGAAGTTCACAGAATTGAGCTGAATGTGAAGTAAACTAATGAGTTTGATAAGTAAAAAAACTCATCCACCTGGGAATTAAATATAGTTTGCGGTCTATATTTAGTTTAGCACAGTTTATTTACCTGCTTCGCAACAACCTCTCACTGAAACCAACAAAAGGCCCAAGGGCTCTTTAAAGTAATAATGATAATAATTTAACACGGTTTATTTAGTTAGATGAATACTCTTAAGCTTGGCTTAGCATTTTTCAGTTCTTCCTTAGATTCATAGCTTATTTGATTGTATTCCAAATACAGAATATTGAGTTGGGACTGAGGCAGGGCAATAGCTATTGCCTTTGCTCCTTCGTCTCCTATTTCATTGTTTCCCAAATACAGACTAGTGAGTTGAGACTGAGACAGAGCAATAGCTATTGCCTTTGCTCCTTCGTCTCCTATTTTATTGCTTCCCAAATACAGACTAGTGAGTTGAGACTGAGACAGAGACAGAGCACTAGCTATTGCTTTTGCCCCTTTTACTTTTATTCTATTGTCTATCAAACTCAGAGTAGTGACTTTAGAATAAGGTAGAATCTGCTTTAAGAATTCAAGGTCCAGTCTTTTCTCAATTCTCGAGCAGTAATCAGAATCAGGGTATTTAAACAAGCCAATCACTGCTTCTGAGACTTTGAATTTCTGAATAACTTCATCTTCTAAAAGAAGCACTTCCTTTCCTTCTTCTAGCTCATAAAAGTACAATGGCTCTGATGCACGGATTTTTTGGATATTCTGCTTTACTTCTTCAGGCTCAAAGGACTTGATGTAATCTTGGTATGTTTGGGCCTTTCTGTCTGGAATCAACAATCCTCGCTTGATTTGTTTAAACTTCTGGATCATACTATCTAGTTCCTGATTGTGTTTTTGGACAGTTTCAATTATCTTCTGCATATGCTCCTCTGCTTTCATTCTGAATTCCTTTTTCTTGTCCATGCATTCCTGAATGGCCTCTGAAATGCATTGAATAGGGTAATCGAAATCGATTGACCTTATAAGATGCCCTTTGTGTTTACTTCTGACTTGTTTGCAGTCACAGAAGTAAACTGGAGAGTGGTTGGAATCCTCACAGTAGTGTTCAACACCTTCACAGTTCTCGCTAAGGCACGATCCGTCCATTTATTCTAATGCTGAGAAGAAACGTGCGTTTGAGAAAAGAGTACCTGCAAAGAAAAGCCCAGGAACAACAAGAACACCAAACATCCCAGAAAAAAGCCAAACTCAAGTCTGCTTTGGACGAACACAGAAGAATCCCCACAGAACTCAGGAACGAAGCCAACCAACTAGTCAACGAAATAGAACTTGAAGACGAAAACACCAAAGTGCCTAGAAGCCACATGGACGACGAGTACTCCAACGCTGGAGTGGAGGACCCCCGGGTGCTGATAACTACTTCCAGGAAGCCTTCTTCGCGTTTGGTGCAGTTTCTGAAAGAACTCAAGATCCTGATTCCCAACGCCACCCGCACCAACAGAGGCAACTACGTGATTAAGGAGTTAGTTGAGATGGCTGTAAAGTACAACTTCACCGACTTGGTGATTCTGCACGAACACAGAGGCAAGCCTGACGGAATGATAGTGTCGCACCTGCCCACAGGCCCTACAGCTTACTTCGGAGTCAGCAACGTGGTGCTCAGACACGACTTGAAGGAAAAGCTAGACACAATGCCTGAAGAGTACCCGCACTTGATTTTCCACAACTTCATGTCGGACATTGGGGACCGGGTAGCTGACGTGCTTAAGTACTTGTTTCCAGTTCCCAAGTTGGACTCGAAGCGGTTGGTGACTTTCGTGAACAACGAAGACTACATAGTGTTCAGACACCACACTTACCAAAAGGAAGACTACAAAACAGTGGCTTTGCAGGAACTAGGTCCTAGGTTCGTGCTTAAGTTGTACCAAGTGAGTTTGGGAACAGTGGACTTGCCCCAGGCCCAGGTGGAGTGGGTGTTGAGGCCTTACATGAACACAGCTAAAAAAAGAAAAGTTCTTTAGTTATTAGTTAAACTTTTGTTTTAAGTGGTTGTGTATTGTAACGAGTTGGTCGGACTCGGACTGACTGAGCTGGGCAAGCAACTTGGAGTAGTGCAGACTCAGGTTGAGGTCAGCTCCCCAAAAGTAAATGCTTTTCCAGAAGTAGCCTCCCAGCAAAGCCAAAGGCACCCTTGTCCAGTTCCTCACAGCCTTGGGCAAAAACATCGGTGCTCCAAAACACAGACTCAAGTAACCCAACAAAGCGTTGCGTCCTCCAGAACTGATGTAGCCAGCAACTTGGTCCAGCAAAGCATTCCTGATTTCTAAGTTGCGAGTGCCTGAGACTTGACTCAGCTTAGCAAGCATTTCCTCTAAAGCTTCATGTTTGGTGAAAGGCGCCATAAAGGGGCTAATAAATGGAAAGCGAAAACATCCCGCCAAGCCAACCAGCTGAAAAAGCCAGCAAAGTTGAAGAACAAATGGACATGGAGAGTGACGACGAAGAGTACGTGCCTCCTGAAGACTGCCAAGAAGAAGAACCCTTTGAAATGTCCTGTGAAGAAGACCCCCTTGAAGAAGACGAAATCGACCTAGAAGACTACATGTGCTTCAAAGAAAGACTTGAAAGAGATAATAATTGCTAATTTAATGAATTCCCTCAAACAAGAAATTTCAGACATCCTTAAGACACTTGACTCGCCCAAAGCCCAGAGTTCAGTTAACAAGGGCGAGTACTACTTACTTAAACGCAACTACAACTCTTTAGTGGACACTTTAAAAGACCAAGAACAAACTAAGTTCACCCAAGAAGAAACCATCCAGAACCTCAAAAACGAACTTGAAGAACTCAAAACTTGCTACGAACTCCAGACTGAAGACCTCAACCTCCACAACAAACAACTCAAACACAAACTCAAACTTGTCCAGTCAGCAGAAGTAGCTCCCATCGTGGAAATGTACGAACTAGAGATTCAAAAACTCAACTCGAAAATCAAAACCCTCCGCAACGAAGTAATCACCCACCTAGACACCCCAACGCCCCCTGGAGACTCCCTAAGCCTAGACGAAGCCCAAATCATGGCCAAGAAACACCACAAACAACTCAAAGAACTCACCCAGACTGTTAAGAAACTCCAAAACGAAGTCAACCAAAAGGAACAAGAACTAGAAGAACTCAAAAAACAACAACGCAAGTGGAACATGAACAGGAAGTGCCTCGAAACAGTCAGCAAACGCTCAGACCAACTCCAAGGCGTAGTGGAACAGCAAGCCAAAGTACTCAGAGAAAACCAAGAAACCCACCAAGAAATAACCCAAGAAATCCAGAAACTCCAAACTGAAAACCAAGAACTCAAAAAAGAACTTGAAGAAATCGCCCAGCACAACTACCAAGTCTCTGAAGAACTCAAAGTCATGAGGGACATCGCCAGCACTGCAGGAATGGCCTCGCAAACCTACACACGCATCCACAAGAACCTAACTGCTTCGCCCAAACACCAAGGCAGGTTTGCTGTGAACTTGATCCAGCGACTGCAAAAAGACCTGTCTAAAGAGTACAGTGACCAAAAGGTACTCATGCTGGTTGAAAACATCAAAATGGAAGTAGAAAGTGTTTATGAAAGCCTAGAACAAGGACAAACCCGAGAACAAAACTTACTAACTATGCTCGTCGACCTCCAAGAAAAAGTTAACGACGGGAAAAGCAACAAAGTTCTCAGAAATAGTTTAATCTCAGTTTTAAGTGTTTAATCAAAATATAACTCTAGGTCTCCTTTGGCTTTTTCTATTTCGCTTTTAACATCATAGGTAATTATATTCCAACCTAGATCTAGATTAGTCAGCTGGGAGTTATTGAGAACTTCAGATATGGCTCTTGCTCCTTCATCTCCTATTTTATTATGCCTCAAGTTTAGAGTAGTGAGTTTAGTTCTGGGTAGAACTCTAGCTATGGCTCTTGCTCCTTCATCTCCTATTTTATTATACCTCAAGTTTAGAGTAGTGAGTTTAGTGTGGGGCAGAACTTCAGATATGGCTCTTGCTCCTTCATCTCCTATTTCATTAAACCTCAAGTTTAGAGTAGTGAGTTTAGTGTGGGGTAGAAAATTCGCTATTTCTACTAATGCAAGATCTCTTATTTTACTGCTTTCTAGATTAAGAGTACTGATTTGAGAATCTGGAAGAGTAAGTTTTATTGCATTGAATCCTTCAAGGTCTTTTATACTAGAATCTGAATTTGAAGAGAAACACAAATTGAGATTCGGATTGACACCTAAACTGATTAGTTGAGAATAAGGTAAATTACGCCCTATTTTAATCAATGCTCTTTTTTTAATGATATTTCCACTTAGATCCAAGCTGATGAGCTGAGACCCAGGAAGGGCATTTCCTATTGCAATTCCTCCCCTGCTCTGTATTGTATTGCTTGATAAGTCCAGAGTAGTGAGCTTAGACTCAGGTAAAGCTTTTCCTATTGCAATTGCTGCTTCATCCTCTATCATATTACTTCTTAAGTTTAGTGTAGTGAGCTTAGACTCGGGCAAAGCTTTCCCGATTGCAATTGCCCACTCTTCTCCTAGTTCATTTCCTGATAAATCTAGAGTAGTGAGTTGGGACTTGGGCAGAGAATTAACTATTGAAATACACCCATTTTTCTGTATAAGGTTGCCTGATAAATTCAGAGAAGTAAGCTTGGAGCCTGGCAGAAATCCAAATATAAATTCCGCCGCTTTTCCTCCTACTTTACAGCCTCCTAAATTCAAACTGATCAGTTGATACCTAGACAGAACATGAGCTATCATAATTCCTCCTTTCACTCCAAGAAAACTTCCTCGTAAATCCAAAGCAGTAAGTCGAGACTCAGGAAGAGCATTCACTAGGAGATTAAGCTGAGACCCGAATACATTTCCTTGATACACTTTGAGTTTTGCTTCCAAAGAATCATAAGACTCAGGGTGGTCCAGAAATTTATACAAACTTTTGCATACTTTCATCTCCTGAGCATTTTTGGGTACCCTCTGCATTACTTCATCTCTTGGGAACAGATCCTCTATTGTTCGATGAGGCTTCTTCGGATTGGGATCTAAAAACTTCCTGATGTTCTTTTGTATTTCTTGAGTCTCGAAAGAGTTTAAGTAATTCTTGAATGTCTCAAACTTTTTTTCTGGACTCATCAGTCCCATTTCCATCTCTTCGCACTGAAGAATGACTCTTTTGAGTTTTTGATTATACTCCTTAACTCTCTCCAGGATTTTCTGTATTTCCTCTTCTGCCTTGGCCACAGCTTCCTTTTTCTTGTTCAAGTGTTCCTTCTTGATTTCATGAATACACTCAAAAGCACATTCTAGGTTGACCAAAGTTATAGGGTGTCCCATATGTTCACTCCTAACCTTTTTGCAGTCACAGAAGTAAACTGGAGAGTGGCTAGAGTGCTCGCAGTAATACTCGAACCCCTTGCAGTTCTGACTCTTACAAGACTGGTCCATTTATTTAACAGAGTGCATAGAAACTATTCTGAGTTACAGTCCTTGGTCCTTGTTTTCTATTGTATTTGGACTAACGAACCTAGTCCTGAGTAAAGCACTTGTTAGTATTGTGAGTTTGAGACTATTTATCGTAACAATAATCATACCAACAGAGTTCTTAGAAACAATTTAATGTCAGTTTTAAGTGTCTAATCAAAATATAACTTTAGGTCTGGTTTGGCTCTTTCTATTTTGCTTTTAACATCATGGGTAATTAGATTCCAACCTAGATCTAGATTAGTCAGCTGGGAGTTAGGTAGGGCACTTGCTATGGCTCTTGCTCCTTGATCTTCTATATAATTAGATTGCAAGTCTAGGCTAACAAGAATAGTATTGGGTAGAACTCTAGCTATTGCTTGTGCTCCTCGATCTTCTATTTCATTAACTCCCAAGTTCAGGTTAACGAGCCTAGTCCTAGGTAAGACACTGGCTATTGCTTCTACTCCTTCGTCTTCAATATTATTACCTTCCAAGTTCAGGCTAACAAGATTAGTTTCGGTCAGAACATTTGTTATCGCTTCTACTCCTCTGATTGATATTTCATTATACCCCAAGTCTAGGCTAACAAGCTTAGTCTCAGGTAGAACTTTAGCTATTGCCTCTGCTCCTGTGTCTTTTATACTGTTATACCTCAAGTTTAGAGTAGTGAGTCCAGTGTGGGGTAGAATATCCGCTATTTCTACTGATTCCTGTTCTTCTATTCGGTTCCTCTTTAGGTTCAGAGTAACGAGTTGAGACTCGGGAAGAGCATTTTTAATTGCATTGAATCCTTCGAGGTCTTTTATACCAGAACCTGGATTTGAATCTGAGGATGAATGGGAATTCAAGTTAAGATTTAAGTCCAAGCTTAAACTGGTCAGTTGAGAGTAAGGCAGGTTATTTGCTATCTGAATCAATGCTTTTTTTCCTATAATATTTCCACTTAGATCTAAGCTGGTGAGCTGGGACTCAGGAAGGGCATTAGCTATTGATTCTCCTCCTTCATGCTGTATTCTGTTATTTCTCAAGTTAAGCACAGTGAGTTTAGACTTAGGCAGGGCATTTCCTATTGCAGTTGCTCCCTCTTCCCCTATTCGACTGCGTCCTAAATTTAAGGTAGTGAGCTGAGACTTGGGCAGAGCACCAGCTATTGAAATGCATCCTTTTGGAGCTATATTATTGTTTGACAAGTTCAGAGAAGTAAGCTTGGAGTCCGGCAAAATTTTTCCTATTAATTGTGCCGGTCTTACTCCTATTTGAGTCCTTTGTAGACTCAGACTGGTCAGCTGACACTTAGGCAGAACATTAGCTATCATAGTTCCTCCTCTTAGTCTGAGAAAGCTTTCTTGTAGATCCAAATCAGTAAGTCGAGACCCGGGCAAAGCATCCACCATGAGGTCAAATTTAAGCTTGGGGGAAGCATTTCTGGAACGGGAGTCTACTTGTTCTCTTTCGAATATTACTTCTAAGGAGTCATAAGAATCAGGGTGCTTCAAAAATTCATCCACATCTCTGCATACTTTTATCTCTTGAGCATTTTTGGGTATCATCTGCATTATTTCATCTTTTGTGAAAAGTTCTTCTACTGCTCGGCGGCGATGAGGCTCCTTAATACTAGAATCCAAAAACCCCCTGATGTTCTTTTGTATTTCTTGAGTCTCGAAAGAGTTTAAGTAATTTTTGAATGTTTCAAGTCTCTCTTCTCGACTCATCAGTCCCCTTTCCATCTCTTCACACTGAAGAATGACTTTCTCTATTTGATCATTGTACTTCTTAACTCTCTCCAGGATTTTCTGTATTTCCTCTTCTGCCTTGGCCACAGCTTCTTTTTTCTTGTTCAGGTGTTCCTTCTTGATTTCATGAATACACTCAAAAGCACATTCTAAGTCAATCATAGTTATAGGGTGTCCTCTGTGCTCATCCCTAACCTTTTTGCAGTCACAGAAGTAAACTGGAGGGTGACTAGAGTGCTCGCAGCAATACTCGAACCCCCTGCAGTTCTGACTCTTACAAGACTGGTCCATTTATTTAACAGAGTGCATAGAAACTATTCTGAGTTACAGTCCTTGGTCCTTGTTTTCTATTGTATTTGGATTAACGAACCTAGTCCTGAGTAAAGCACTTGTTAGTATTGTGAGTTTGAGACCGAAACAATTTAATCTTAGTTTTAAGTGTTTAACAGAAAAGTACGTTTAGGTCTGGCTTGGCTCTTTTTATTTCGTTTTCGGCATAATAGGCTATTTTATTCCTACTTAGATCTAGATCAGTAAGTTTAGAGTCAGAAAGAGCTATGGCTATTGCTCCTGCACTTGGTATTCCACTATATTCCAAGTTGAGTCTAGCAAGCTTAGTTCTGGGTAAAACACTTGCTATTGCTTCTGCTCCTTTATCACCTATTCTATTATGCCTCAAGTCTAGACTAACAAGCTTAGTCTTCGGTAAAACTCTAGCTATTGTTACTACTCCTGTTTCTGCTATTCCATTATATCCCAAGTTTAGATTAGCAAGCTTAGTCTTAGGTAGAACACTTGCTATTGTTTCTACTCCTTTGTCTTTTATCTCATTTTTCCCCAGGTTTAGAGTAGTGAGTTTAGTGTGGGGTAAAACATTCGCTATTTCTACTAATGTCAGATCTCCTATTTGATTGCTTTCTAGGTTCAAAGTAGTGAGTTGAGAATCGGGAAGAGCATTCTTTATTGCATTGAATCCTCCGAGGTCTTTTGTACCAGGACCCCCACATGAGTTCAAGCGTAACAAAGCATAGTTCATCGCCTCAAATAATTCATGCGGTTCTATACCAGAACTTGAATCTGAACTCAGTCCTGGAGATGGATGAGAGTCCAAAATGGAATTCGGAGAGGAGTCTGAATGAAGATTCAAGTTGATACCTAAACTGATAAGTCGGGAGTAAGGTAAATTACGTCCTATCTTAATCAATGCGTTTCTTCCTATAATATTGTAGCTCAGATCCAAATCAATGAGCTGAGACCTAGGTAGGGCATCAGCTATTGATTCTCCTCCTTTATGCTCTATTTTGTTGTTTCTCAACTTAAGAGTGGTGAGTTTAGACTTAGGTAAGGCATTTCCGATTGCAATCGCTGTTTTTTCTCCTACTTTATTACTTCCTAAATCTAAAGTAATAAGTCGAGACTTAGGTAAAGCATTAGCTATTGGAACTCCTCCTTTTAGTCCTATATTATTCTTCGCTAGATTCAAAAAAGTAAGCTTGGATTGAGGGAGAAAATCTGCTATCAACTTCGCCACTTTTACTCCTAATTTGGTTTCTTCTAAATTTAGAGTGGTCAGTTGACACTTAGGCAGAACATCAGCTATCCTAGTTCCTCCTTCTAGTCCCAGCTGACTTCCTTGTAGACTTAAAGCAGTAAGTCGGGAACCAGGAAGAAAACCTACCAACATATTAAGTTCAGACCCAGTTGAAACATCCACAAGTGGACTATCCCATTGCTCTCCTCGGAGTTTTATTTCTAAGGAATCATAAACCTCAGGGTACTTCAAAAATTTAATCAAGTCTTTGCATCCTTGGTTTTTTCTTCTCTAAGTTCCTTTTTTTTTGAGAAAAAGTTTTTCTTTGAATAGAGGAAGCTCTTGCATACCTTGGGATTTTTAGTCTTTGTGGGCACCTTCTTCATTACTTCATCTCTTGGAAAAAGTTCCTTTACTTTGTTGTGATGAATAGGTTTTTCCTTTGAATTAGGAAGCTTCTTGACGTTCTTTTTTACTTCTTCATTTTTTCTTTGTACCTTCTGCATTGGTTCACCTTCTGAGGAAAGTTCTTCTACTTTTTTACGAGGAAAGGGTTTCTTTGTATCGGGATCTAAAAACTTCCTGATGTTCTTTTGTATTTCTTTGGCCTCAAGGGAATTCAAGTACCTTTTAAAAGTGTCAAACTTTTTTTCTGGACTCAGAAGTCCTTTTTCCGTCTTCTCACACTCAAGAATCGCTCTTTTGAGTTTTTGATTGTACTTCTTAACGTTGTCTAGGATTTTCTGTATTTCCTCTTCTGCCTTGGCCACAGCTTCCTTTTTCTTGTTCAGATTTTCCCTCTTGATTTCATGAATACACTCAAAAGCATACTCTAGGTCAATCATAGTTATAGGGTGTCCCATATGTTCACTCCTAACCTTTTTGCAGTCACAGAAGTAAACTGGAGGGTGACTAGAGTGCTCGCAGTAATACTCGAACCCCTTGCAGTTCTGACTCTTACAAGACTTGTCCATTTATTTAACAGAGTGCATAGAAACTATTCTGAGTTACAGTCCTTGGTCCTTGCTTTCTATGTATTTGGATTAACGAACCTAGTCCTGAGTAAAGCACTCTTCAAGAAAAGGCTAGTGGTCCACAGAGCAACAGAGTTCTCAGAAATATTTAAAAACCGAAAATTACCTTTAAGTCTGGTTTGGATCTTACTATTTTATTTTCGATTTCATGACTAAGTAATAAATATCTAGTTAGATATAGAGTAGTCACCTTTGACTTAGGAAGCGCTCTAGCTATTGCTTCTGTTCCTTCTTCTTCTACTTCAATTTGTTTTAAGTTCAATGTAGCAAGATTAATCCAGGGTAAAACTCTTGCTATTGCCATTGCTCCTATTTCTGTTATCGGATTTCCTGATAAGTCTAAAGTAGTAATTTGGGACTTGGGCAGAGCATTAGCTATCAAAGTGCATCCATCTGAACCTATGTTATTTTTTGACAAACTCAGAGAAGTAAGCTTGGAGTCCGGCAGATATTCTGCTATTAACTTTACTACTTTTGCGCACATGCGAGAAAGCTCCGGAGCTATGAAGCGGTATTCATAACAACCAATAATTTTAGAATTCGCTACTGGCACCCCTAGTTTGCAGTCTCCTAAATTCAGACTGGTCAGCTGGCACATAGGCAGAACGTGAGCTATCATAGTTCCTCCTTCTACTCCAAGAAAACTTCCTTCCAGATTTAAAGCAGTAAGTCGAGACCTGGGCAAAGCATTAACCAGCAGGTTAAGTTGAAACTCGGATGCATGTCCTTGATGCACTTTGAGTTTTGCTTGCAAAGAGTGATAAGACTCAGGGTACTTCAAAAATTCATTCAAACTTTTGCATACTTTTATCTCTTGAGTATTTCTGGATAGCTTCTGCACTTCATCTCTTGGGAACAGTTCCTCTATTGTTCGGTGAGGCTCCTTAATACTAGAATCCAAAAACCCCCTGATGTTCTTTTGTATTTCTTGAGTCTCGAAAGAGTTTAAGTAATTTTTGAATGTTTCAAGTCTCTCTTCTCGACTCATCAGTCCCCTTTCCATCTCTTCACACTGAAGAATGACTTTTTCCATTTGATCATTGTACTTCTTAACTTTATCCAGAATTTTCTGTATTTCCTCTTCTGCCTTGGCCAAAGCTTCCTTTTTCTTGTTCAAGTGTTCCTTCTTGATTTCATGAATACACTCAAAAGCACATTCTAAGTCAATCATAGTTATTGAGTGTCCCTTATGTTTACTTTTAGCTTCTCTACAGTCACAGAAGTAAACTGGAGGGTGACTAGAGTGTTCACAGTAATACTCGAACCCCTTGCAGTTCTGACTCTTACAAGACTTGTCCATTTATTTAAAAGAGTGCATGAGTTATTACTACAATCATTCACTGATCACAGACTTACTCTTAAGTCTTGTTTAGCCTTTAGTAATTTTTGTTCAGTCAAAAGGCTCAGTTGGACGCCAGGAAACTTCAAAATAGTAAGTTGGGAGTAAGGCAAAGCATCAGCTAGTACACTTCCGGCTTCATCTCCTAATTGATTGTTCAGCAGATTCAAACTACTGAGTGAGCAACTAATCAAAGAATTCCCAATAGATTTTACTCCTTCATCCTGTATTCTATTTCTCATCAAATTAAGGTTACTGAGTTTACTTTGAGGCAAGGATTCAGCTATTGCTTCTACTCCAGAGTCTCCTATTTGGTTATCTTTTAGGTTCAGAGTAACAAGCTGGCAAGAAGTTAAAGAATGGCCAATTGTCCTCACTCCTTTGTCGCCTATTTGATTGCTCGCTAAATTCAGAGCAGTAAGTTTAGAGTTATACAAAGCAGACCCGATTGCCCTTGCTCCCAAACTTCCTATTTGGTTATTGCTTAAGTTCAGAGAAACAAGTTGGGAGTCAGCCAGAACGTTCGCTATAGCATTTGACCCCTTTGTTTCGATCCTGTTGTTACTTAAGTCCAGAGTAGTAATTTGTGAGTAAAGCAAGGCGTCTGCTATTGCTTTTGCTCCTTCGTCTTGTATTTGATTCGTTCCTAAGTCAATAGCAGTTAGTTGAGACTTGATTAAGGCGTTTCCTAGAGCTTTTACTCCTTCAATCCCTATTCGGTTGTTCCTTAAATTGAGAGTGGTCAGTTTAGATCCACTTAAAGCATTGCTTATTGCTACTACTTCTTCGTTCCTTAGTTTGTGTTTCTTAAGTCTAGAATAGTGAGTTGCGAGTTAGGCAGCGCACTAGCGATTGCATCTATTCCTTTGGCCCCTATTCTGTTAGTAGCTAAGTGCAGAGCAGTCAGTTGGGACAGCGGCAAAGCATCACCTATCAACTTTCCTGCCTCTACTCCTAGTTGATTGTTGTATAAGTTCAAACTAGCCAGTCGAGACTTAGGTATAGCACTACTGATTGCTCTTGTTCCTTCTAATCCTAACCGGTTTCCTTCTAAGTCCAAACTAGTAAGCTGTGACCCAGGCAAAGCATTCACAAACAGTTTAAGTTCTAGTTCCTTTTCGAGTTTTAGTTTTAAGGAAGAATAAGACTTAGGGTACTTCAGAAAACTAAGCACATCCTCAGGTATTCTGAATTTATGGATCAATTCATCACTTAACAAAAGCACCTCATTTCTTCTGTCTAAGTTATAAAAGTTCACAGAGTATTCTAGATAAGGATTTAGAGACCCCCTGATTTTCTGGTCCATTCTTTCGGGGTCAAGGTAATTTGCATAGTCTTTGAATGTTCTGAGTCTTTCTTCTGGATTCAGTAGTGCCTTTTCGACCTTTTCACACTCGTGAATAACTGCTTCTAGTTGGACTTTATGTTCCTTAACACTTTCTTTAATCTTCTCTATGTACTCTTTTGCTTTGGCTTCAATCTGAGTTTTCTTGTTTAAGTATTCTTTTTTGAGTCGAGAAATGCATTCAAGGGCATACTTTAAGTCAATCATAATTATAGAGTGTCCTCTGTGCTGGTTCTTGACTTCTCTGCAGTCGCAGAAGTAAACTGGAGAGTGACTAGAGTCCTCGCAGTAGTATTCAACACCCTTGCAGTTTTCACTATTGCAATGCTTGTCCATCTTATTTATCCAGACTTAAATCGGAACATACCTTATAGTAAGTGACACTCTTACGCTCCTATAAATAGACTCAACTACCCTCAGTTCGTTACCGCACCTAGGACAGGGCTCTATGTAAGAGTCCTTGGGTTCAGAAGGCCCTGAGTAGTTCAGCACAGGGCTCAACTGGTTGTCTTCAGTGTGTGTGTAAAACACTCCGCAGTTGTCAGTCATTATGTAGTCAACAGGCTTCTGCTCGATGCTGTGCAAATAGTTATAGTAAAGGTCTCCAGTCATGATAAGCAAGCTTTGTGCAGGGAGGATTACACTGAAAGCAGGCTTCCTAGGATTGTCTTCCCAGAAAGTCATTACTGAAATGCTTCCCATCGACAAAATTGCAACAAGAGGAAAGTAAGCAGGGCCGTCAGTGTGGGCCATTATGCCGTCTCCTGGGTGATACTCGTTAACTAGTACGTGGTTGGGCTTCAGTGGAAACACTTTTTCATCAAAGAGTCTCTGAGCAAAGATGTCAAGCCACCTGGGAAGGGGTTCTTTGTCTTGGAGTCCTTGAGGCGATACATTTCCGCCCCACATCTGGGCATTGCGGGTTCTGAGTTTGGTCCACCTGGAGTTAGATTGGTTGTAAACTCCTTGTCTGAGAACTTTGGATTCGAGTTCTGAGGTGATGTACTCAGGCAGTACCCAAAGTTCCTCTCTGACTTTAAAAGGCTCCAAGTCTATAGGCCCAGGAACTGAAAAGTTCTCGAACTGTTCAGCTTGGGGCTTGATGACCTTAGGAGGTTCTTTGAGTTTTTTCTTAATGTCTTTAAGAGACAATTTCATTATGTTAGTTCAGCGAGTCACTCTGACCAACCCTTGCTTTAAGGTTGGCCTTCACTTAATTCGCTTGTTAAACTAAGAAGCCTAGGATCATCCACCGCCTCGACAGGACTCTTCAGGGTCAGAGTTGTTTGCTTTTTCAAGTTTCTTCTTGCCCTTCTTTTGGTCCTTGTTTTCGCAGCAGAAAACCTTTTTTAAAAAGCTTATGATTACTCAGCACATATTTATTATAAGTTAAGTGTAGCAGATTGCTAACTTGCATTCAGGGTTTTTGCTAGTTAGTAGAGTTTTGAGTTGGTGCACGTACAAGTCGCTGTTTAAGCGTAAGGTTAGGTGAGTAAGGCTGCTTAGGTAAGCAGGGTTGAAAGAATAGGCTTGGAGTAAGTCGTGACCGTCTGTGTAGAGACTAAGAGACTTAACTCTACAGTCAGGAGGAGTGTCGCATACCGTAAGAGTAGTTAAGTTAGGCCATCGGACCACTACTTTTTCTAAAAGGGGTCTTCTAAGCACACAGGCCAGCTCTTCTAGGTCTGCCTTGGTGAAGAGTTCCAGGAGGCCTAAGGTTTTGTCACAAGGCTGAGGGTGCTTTTCCACAGGAAACACTATGAGCTTCTTAAGAGGGGCCTCTGAAAGCGGAAGTCCTTGCTTTAAGTTTTCAACGTTAGAGTACCTAATGCTTAGTTCCTGGAGTTTAGGGAACTTAACTAAGTAGTAACAAAGCTGAGTGTCTATGTGGGCACCCATGAAGTTAAGTGAGGTAATGCTAGGGTACTTTTCAAGGAGCTTTCTGATGCTTTCTTTAGTGAAGTTAGGTCCTATTGAGAGTTTTTTTATTTGGGTCATGTGGATGTTTCTGTTTAAGTTTATAAAAAAGGAGTCGTCTGCTGAACTGTTAATTAAGTTGAGTTCCTGGCACTTACTTGCGTCTCTAAGTACTAAAAAAAGGGCTTCGGAGTTAAGTTTTTTACAGCCACTTAAATCTAGCACTCTGACTCTTTTAAGTGGTAGACCCATGGCTTTCTTCACATGGGTAATTTGAAGGTTCCCGCAGCCTGACAACTTAAGGTTTTCTACATAAGGGTTCTTTTTGATAGCTCGAATTATAACTTCACCAGGGGCGTCGTTAGGGTTCTTGATTCTAATTGTCTTAACTAAGTACCCTAAAAACTGCATCCACTTTCTGCTAACTAATCTGAACTTGCCTAAAGACTCCCCTGTGTACTCAAAAATGCTACTCAGCAGTTCTAGACCTAAGCCGTCCCAAACACTCTCACTCACCTTTTTGCGTTTAGCCATGCAGTCTTCAATAGCCTCCACAGCAGTTCTTTTGCCTGGACCTTCTTTTAGGTTCTTAAAAAGGTCACTTAGTGCCTCAGGCAGTGCTTCAGAGATGTAAACCACAGTAAGCATAGCTGGAATCTGGACTCCTTTGTAGCCTTCAGCTGAGGCATTGTAGTTCACAAGAGTTATGCTCATTCGGCCCTGAGGAATGCACTGAGTGCTTACTTTGTGGATGTTGGCTAAAGTGAACCTGCGCGGAATGTAGGGCGAAGAAGGAATTTGTATGTTTTTGGATTTAGGCGAAATAGTGAACTGAAAAGTATTGTTGCTTTCTTGCACTGTGACTGAAAACAAGGCTGACTGCAGCTTAGGTCCTAAAAGTCTGGATCCGTTCCTCTCAATGTTTAGTTTGCAAGAAAAGCGGGAAACCAAACGCATCTTTATTAGTTAAAAGGGATCACTCTGCACTCTGAGTATCCAAAGCGAGGTCCGTAGTAACCTGCCCAGAACTGACAGTCTTTTCCGTTCAGAATAAAGTCAATTTTTTTTAGGGAAGGAGTGACTACTTTCTTGAGTGTGATGCACTGGAAACTGTAAACATTCCCTTCTTCATCACGTTGCGGAGGTTGTACTTTTTCTGACTCAAGGGTTTCAGTTTCTTTGCTGTCAAGGTGCAGAACCACCTTTAAGTACCCTTCTGAAGCACAGTCAGGCCTGCTTGCCAAGTAAGTCCTGGCCAAGACCAAAGCTGGTCCATGGAGTCTAGGAACATCTACTGTTTGAGTTAAACTCCCCCAGCTATGCGAAGGACAAAAAGACCTTTTCAAATTCCTAAAAGTTCCTTTTTTGGTGTTTTTCCATTCCCCTCCTGTTATTTGCCAGTGGTCAAAAGTCTTGTTTTCTCCGTTGGGATTCTTTAAAAGGTTCTGAGAGTGCTTTAAGGTGTGATAAAGTGTGCCGTAATCAAAATTTAACCCCATTTCTCCAAGTTCTTTAAGCAAGTCTTCTGGTGAATTCTTAGAAACACCGCTAATTAATTTTTTCGACATAATCATTTTCCACTGTGCACTGTGCTCGAGTTGGTGGTTAAGTATTCTGTTGAGGCCCAAAAGCTTAAGTGAGTCGCTGAGGCTTAAGAACTCAGATGCAAGGACTAAGAAGAAAGAAAACTTTTTATTAGGCAATCTGCAGTGAGTGCAAGGACAGCTTCTTGAATAATCAAACCCAGTGCCTTCACAAGTCCTACAAGTGTAGCCATAAGATACTGAGCTTTGGGGAACACTACTTAAGTAAGGGTACTCCATGTTATTATAATGTGACAGAAACATTTGTGGACTCTCAGACTAGAAGCAAAGCAAGCACTCTAGAAATCACTCCACTGCAATCAAGCAAAGGGAATAGTGTGTGCTGGATTCATTTAACTTTCTGAGTGGATGCTATTAGTTAAGATGGAAAGTGACTACTCTTCAGACGACAGCTTACTGCTCAGAAAAGCCAAAATAAAGCCAGAAAAATCCCTCAAAAATGAACACTGGGAAAGAATTGAAAGCACCAAAGAAAACATTCCAGAAACTTCCCAAAAGTTCGAGTTAAGCTCAACCTTAAAGTTCTCCAACCCAGTAGACTACTTTAACTTCTTTTTCGACCAAAGCCTGCTCCAGACCATTGCTGACCTGAGCAACCAGAACTTCAAAGACACCAACAAAAACGACCCCTCAGAGGAACTTACTGTGGCCGAGTTACGTAGGTTCCTAGGGCTTATCATCATGATGGGAATCGACAAGAAGCCTGAAGTTGCAATGCACTGGGAAACCCACGGAATGTGGGACAGCAACTTGATCAGATCAACCATGTCGAGAGAAAGGTTCAGTTTCGTCTGGAAGTGGCTTAAAATATACCCCGGGGAGTCCCAAAACAGCCTAGACAAGATCCACTTCATCAACGATTCCATCAAACTAAAGTCCAAAGAAGCGTGCTACTTAGGCGAAAACCTAGCTATAGACGAGTCAATGGTAGCTTTTAAAGGGAGACACCAAATGAAGCAGTACATGCCTATGAAGCCTACTAAGTGGGGGTTCAAGTACTTTGTACTGGCTGACTCAGGCACAGGCTACGCCTACAACTGGGAACTTTTCTCTGAAAAAAGATGCGCTAACTTCTCGCCCTACAACATAGTGCTTAGACTCATGGAAGGGCTTCAAAAAAAGCACCATCTCTTCACAGATAACTGGTACTCAAGTGTGGAACTTGCAGAGCAGCTTTACCAAAGGGGGTTCTACATGACAGGCACTATGAGAAAAAGCCAAAACGCTCCCCAAGAACTAAAAACCCTCAAGCTCCAGAAGAACGAAGCAGCGTTTTGGCACAACAAAGAAGTTCTGTTTTTGGCCTGGAAAGACAGGAAGCTAGTGTGTGCAATCTCCAACTACTACCCGCCTTACATAGTTGAGCGCAAAAAGAAGTCTTCTGAGAAAACTGCAGAAAGGCCTTTGCTAATACACGAGTACAACAGGTACATGCAAGGAGTGGACTTACTTGACCAAAGGATGTCTTACTACCCCTACCCCCACAAGTCTTTGAAGTGGTGGAAGTACTTGTTTGTGTTTTACCTTGAAATTGCTATAAACAACTCCTACTTACTCTACTGTAGGCAGCACTCCAAAAAGACCTTTATAGAGTACAGACTTGAACTAGTTAAGTCACTTACTTACAGGGAAACTTTAGGCAACAAAAGACTCAGAACGCCTTTAACCATGGAACAGAAGTACGCTAAGAAAAGACTCATCATGGACACTGCCAACCACCACACCCTCGTAAGCACCGGAAAGGCCCAAACCTGCGACATCTGCAAGTACCAAGGTTCTAGAAATTCCAAAACTACTCTAAAGTGCAACGAGTGCAACAAACCTATGCATCGCAAATGTTTTTTCTACACTCACAGTCAAGCTTGTTAAGTTCTTTAATTAACTTATTTACTAATATTAAATGTCGCAGAAAACACTTATGGACTTCTTCAGTTCTCCAAACCGGACAACCCAACCAAAACCTCAGACTCAGTTAAAACGCAAGTCCTCCCCAGTGGCAACTCTCACTAAAAAGGCAAAACTAGAGTCTCCCAAGACCGAGCCAATCAAAAGGGTCAAACAAAACACAGCCAAAAACTCAGAGTGGCCAGAGTTCCTACTTCCAGAAAACATCAAAGACTCCCAAGGAAGACGCCCAGACCACCCAGACTACGACCCCTCAACTCTTTACGTTCCTAAAGACTACAAATTCACTCCCGCCATGAAGCAGTACTGGGACGAAAAGGCCAAGTACTTCGACAAAATAGTGCTGTTCAAGTTAGGCAAGTTTTACGAGATCTTTTACTACGACGCAGTGATCTGCAACAGAGTTCTGGACTTAAAGTGGATGGGCGACGATGAGAAAAAAGCCCACGTAGGGTTTCCTGAAAAAGCACTTGAAAGGAAAGCCAACACTCTGATTGAAAACGGCTACAAAGTAGTAGTTATTGAACAAACTGAAAACACTCTTAAAAACAAAAAGCAAAAGTCAGGCAAAACTGTTGGGCGGGAAGTGACTGCTATCTACACAAAAGGAACTTACGTAAAAGAAGACTGCTTTGAAGGAAGGTACTTACTCAGTTTTGTGGAAGCAGGAGATTTGTTTGGGTTTACTTTGGTAGAGATCTCAACTGGCAGTTTCCAAATAGGCGAAGTAGACGAACTGGGTTTTAGAACTATACTCACTCAAAAACGCCCTAGTGAAGTACTTTACTTCCCCAACTTAGCTTCACAGTCTACTGTTAAGATAGTCAAGAACTCCCCTATTCCACCTGTGTTAACTGCACTTAGACAGCCAGAAAAGTGGTGTGTGTCTGTTATCTACTCTTACTTCAACGAAGTTCCTTTAAGTGTAGCTCACTTGCCTACCCACTCTGCACTCAAAGCTTTTGCAGGAACTATTTCTTACTTAGAAGAAGTTTTTCTCTCAGAAAAAGTGCTCCCCAACGCTAGCATAGAAGAGTACGACCCTAAAAAGCTAGCTAAGCAGTGCATGTTTTTAGACAACAAAGCTTTGGAACACCTAGAAGTTTTAGAAGCCAACGACGGAGAAAAAGTAACTAGGGAAGGAAGTCTCATAGACTACTTAGACAGAGCAGTTACTCCTTTTGGCAAAAGGAAGCTTAAGAACTGGGTGTCTTTGCCGCTACTTGGGCCTCACAAGATCGAAGAAAGACTTAACTGTGTAGAGGAACTCTACTCAAAGCCTGAAATAATTGGGGAGTTCGACAAACTAGCCAAGAAACTGCCTGACTTAGAAAGGATGCTTTCAAGGATCTCTACTTACAGTATTAAAACTAACTCAAAAGCTATTTACTTCGAAGACGTTTCTTCCCAGAAAATCAAAGAGTTCTGCAAACTCACTGAAAACTTAAAGTACTGCCAAAGCATTATAGAAGAACTGTCTAATTTCTGCGTAGACTCCCACAAGCTAAGTTTGCTTTTCCAAAAAGAACCCCAAGGCATCTTTCCTAGTGTCCAGGACATCTGCGAAGCCTTTGAAAGCATGATTCACTGGGACGAAGGCAACCCAGTTCCAGCTCCAGGAGTGTGCCCTGAGTACGAACAAGTCAAACAAGAATGCCACTTAATACAAGAAAAACTCCAAGAAGTCCTTGTGAACGAACGAGAAAAGTTAGGCGACAAGTCAATTAACTGGGTGCATTCTAAGTTTAGGTACGAACTAGAAGTTCCTGAGCGCATGGCTCAGTCACTTTCTTCTGAGTACGAAATTACTAGTGTACGGAAAGGCTTTTACAGGTACCACACTAAAAGAATCAAGAAGTTAGCAGACCAACTAGACATTTCTGAAGACAAGTTGAAAGAACAGCTCAAACCTTTTATATTCAACATGCTCAAACAGTTTTACTTGCAAAAAGAAGTTTGGGACAGAGTTGTGTTTGTCATTTCTGAAATAGACTGTTTGTGTTCGTTAGCTAAAGTAGTTATTAGCTCGCCTTTTCCTATGAGTCGTCCCAAGTTTACTGAGGATTCTTGTTTAAGGTTTGAAAACTTAGTGCACCCTGTGCTGGCTTATACTAGTCCTTCTTTTGTGTCTAACAGTTTAGAGTTTAACTCAGACTACAAGTGCTACGTACTTACTGGTCCCAACATGGGAGGCAAGTCTACTCTTTTAAGACAAGTAGGCTTGGCCTGCATTATGGCTCAAATAGGAAGCTTTGTTCCAGCTAACAACTTCGAGCTGTCTCCAGTGGACCAAATCATAACAAGACTAGGAGCTTCTGACAGCTTGCTAGAAGGAAAAAGCACTTTTTATCTAGAGATGGAAGAAGCTGCTAAGGTGTTTTTGAGGGGCACTAAAAACTCACTGGTAATTATGGACGAACTAGGAAGAGGCACCAGTACTTTAGACGGAGCTGCTTTGGCCTACTCGACTTTAAAGCACATAGCAGAGAGTTTGCAAGCAAGGACTCTGTTCACTACTCACTACCACATGATTATCAAAGACTTAGTTTCCATACCTAACCTGAAACTAGCCCACATGGACAGTTTGCTTGACCAGGCTTCCCAAAAAGTTACTTTCTTGTTTAAAGTCAAAGAAGGCGTGTGTCCTAAAAGTTACGGAATTAACGTTGCGCGGATTGCTGGAGTTCCTGAAAGTGTTCTTGTCAAAGCACAAGTCAAGGCTACAGAAATCGAGCAAATCATTAATTAACTGCTAAGAAGTTCTTCTAAGTGCTTTTGGTTTGCTTGTTTAACTGTTTCAAGAGTGCTGTCTTGGAAGTTTATGTTCATGCTGGGATGCAAGTACTTTTTTTCTGCTTGTCTTTCTAGTTCAAGCAGTTCTTCGTTTTCTTGAGTTTCAAAGTAAAACTGGGAGACCTTGGCTTCCAAAGCTGCCTTTGTAGCTACTGGCTTCGAAGGAGGTGCTCTCTGCAGGTACTCTCTGACGCCTGGCAAGTCTTTAGCTGCCCCAAAGTAAAGGTACCCTTCTGACCCTGGAATTTCTTGCCCCTGCGAGTCAACCTGACGCACAGTCACCTTTTTGTAGTCAGGGCCTCCTAGTTGTCTGATTCTGTCTTCCCACAAGCTCTTTTCCCTTACAAGTCTGTTAATTTCATCATTGAGTGCTCTAACTTTGTGGTGACCTAAACTGGCATTTTGGATATCTGTTATAAAACAAGAGATCTCTTGCATAGTTTGAGTCCGCCACTCTTGGCACTGGTGGAGAGACTCCACATCCAAAGGGTTGGCAGGGCGCCTTACTAGTTCGCCCAGAGCCATTTCCCGACGCATGTTGACCCACCTGTTAAGCATTGCTTGGACCTTTTCTTCGCCCTGTGTAGTGTTTTTTTCTGCTGACATTAAGAGAATTATAAATGGAAGAGACTCTTGTCTGCGACAATGGAACTGGGTTCATTAAGATAGGCAGAGCAAGCTTAAACACCCCTGAGTATACAGTTCCTTCAGTGATAGGAACTCCCCACCCCCAGTACGCAGAGTTCCTAGAAAAAAGTTTAGACATGAACGCTGAGTTTATAGCAGAGCAAATTGAAGAACATAGAGCAGCTTTGAAACTAGTCCACCCGATGGAAGAAGGAATCGTCAAAGACTGGGAGGCCATGGAAAAGGTTTGGAATCACGCCTTAGCTAAGTTCCATCAAGACTTCTCAAAAACTCGCCTTATGCTAACTGAGGCTCCTATGAATCCCCTCAAGAACAGGGAGAAGATGGCCGAAGTGATGTTTGAGAAGTTCGGCTTTGCTGGGATAAATGTGCAAGTCCAAGCAGTTTTGAGTCTTTACGCAATGGGCCGGGTGACAGGTTTAGTGGTGGACTCAGGAGATGGAGTGACTCACTGCATTCCAGTGGCAGAAGGAGTAGTGAACAAGCCCAACATCTCAAGACTCAACCTGGCAGGAAGGCACATCACTGAGTATATGACTAAGCTTATGTTAGTGAGGGGCTACAACTTCAACACTACTTCGGACTTTGAAACTGTAAGGGAGATCAAAGAAAAACTGTGTTTTGTGTCAAGCAACTTAGAAGAAGACAGAAAACTAGCAAACGAAACCACAGTTTTCGAAGAGGACTACATGCTGCCTGACTCTTCTTGGGTAAAAATAGGCAAGGAACGCTTTGAAGCCTCAGAAGCCTTGTTCAAACCTTATTTGTTCGGAAGCGACATGGAAGGAATATCTGAAATGATCTTTAAGTCTATAATGAGCTCAGATATGAACTTGAGACCTTCACTATTTAAATCAATTCTGCTTTCAGGAGGAACCACTATGTTGCCAGGGTTCTCTACAAGGGTCCTGAACGACATCAAGAAGCTGCACGAAGAAATGCGCAAAGGTGCCTCTACAAACATCAAGTTCAGAGTAGAAGACCCTCCTTACCGCAGATACTTAGTTTACATAGGCGCTACAACGCTGGCAAGGATGCTTAACGAGCAGTACGAGCAGTGGGTGTACAAGTTCAACTGGGAAGAAGAAGGCCCAAGAGTAGTCCATAAATTTAGGTAATTAACTTGAAAGATACTAGCCTAAGGTGTTAGATATTATTCCTCTTTTGCTTCCTCTTCTTCATTAATCACAGGTGCAGGAGTGGCCTCTAAGTTGTTTCTGATAGCGTGGTTGTAAGTTCTAGCTTCGTCAAAAGCTTTCTTGAAAGCCTGGGCTTTTTCTGGCGATTGCAGTCTTGCAGCGAATTTGGTCAAGGCGCGCTCTCCGTCTGAGTAGTCGTTGGCCATCCAAAGAAAAGCTTTGTCACTCCCAGCATGCGGGACTAGGTTGCAAAGTGGCTCGTCTTCCAGAATGAAATTGGCCACTATCTTCTTGGTGGAGTCTTGACGCATAACCAGTGCTACCTTTTTTGTGTCCTTGTCACGAAGTAGTTTGAGGTCGCCGGTGCCTCTTTCCTTCCACTGTTCGTCTGCCCACCGGTAAAGCTTAGCCCTGTCTTTGAAGATGCACTCTTTATTCTCTTCTCCTGTGACTACTTCTACTTCGGGAAGGTCCACTGCTTTCCAGTCCCCTTTGACTTCTTCTTCGGGGTTCACGTCTTCTTCTTCTTCGGGCTTCTTACTAGCAAGGAACGCTTCCAGATTTTCACTCATTTTTATGGCTATTATATACCTTTTACTCGCGCCACTACGTTGTGGCACTTTTTACAAATGTGGGTGGCTTCTTGGTAGGCGTTGAGTGAAGAAGGATTCCCACAGCAGCGCATGGTGCTTAGGAAGAACTGTACTGACTTCCAAAAAGACATTTTTTGCAGTTGGTAACTAACATCTGTGGATGTTTCTGTTTGGCAGTACTTGCAGTAAGTTCTAGGAACTATTCCAAGAGCTGAGCGACTTACACTGGCCTGCACGGACCTTTCGAACTGGAACCTGGGGGACTTAGGTTCGGTGAGCACCAGCTCTGCTTCTTCTAAGTTAGACTCTATTCTTGTAGAGTTAGTTTTGGCAGGTAAGTGTTTTTCTGTGTTACAAGAAGAAAACGAGTACTGTAATTTGGAGTCCGTAGTAACTAAAGGCGATTCCTTGGGTTCTTCGTAAACGTGCCGGGAAGGCTGTTCGTTTTTAGACGAACGGAAAGAAAGGTCACTGATGGTTTTAAAAGAGTGGCTTGAGTCTTTGGACTCCCTAGTGATTCCTCTTAAAAGTCCAGTGTAGTTTTGGTTAACACTTTTAACGACCACACTGGGTTTGTTTTTCTTCTTGAAAGGTTGGTCAGACTTAGTTGAAGAAGCAGGGTTCAGTTCTAAGGATCCCTGGCTAGAACCTTGCAATTTCAAATACTCAGCAAACCCTGACATTCGGTAGATTTCTATTGAGTTGTCTACTTCAGGCTTCTTGAATGACTCACCTACTTGGGAAGTATCAAATGGATTTTTAGCCACATATGATAACGAAAGCACTTCTTCGTCTTTGAATTCTTCGGACATAACGATATTTTAAATATAGCCATTTTTAAAGCTTAAAGTCTAAAGCCCTTCCCAGGACCTTTCCAGAGTAAAACCCTAAGTCGTAAGAGGACCCATCTGTCAAAGCCTTTTGAAACTTTGAAAAGTTGTCTTCGAAGTATTTCATGTCAGTGATTATCCTCACCATAACTGACCTCAGTTGGTTAGGGTCCTCCAAGGAGTACAGCTTTTCGATTAACTCAGAGTACTTGCAGTACTCAACGTTTTGCACAAGCATTCCAGTGAAGTCTCTGAATTTGTAAAGGTACTGGGACATTTTAGTGGCGTCTTTGAAGAGCTCGTTAAAGTCTTCCCAGGATTCTTCTACTTTGCCGAAGCTTTCAACGCACCGGCTTCCTCCTAAGTTTTCATCAACAAGTCCGTCAACTAGTCCTTTTGCAAAGGTCCCTACTGCTTTAAGCTCAGGCTCAGCGTAGATTCCAACAGCCAACACCAGAAGGATAACAGCTTTCATCATATTTTTGTAAGCCAATGGTTAGTTTTTAGACCTACTAGTTAAAGACTTAAGTGAAAAAGACTTGCTAGGGATAACAGAGGTATTAGCACTACTGAATTTTAGGAGCCTTGAGCTGCTGCGTAAGTTTTCTAGTCTGTTCTTGTTTCTTTTGAAGTTCCTTAATTGGTTTTTTTCTGGGTTCAAGTGAGTTGACAAAGACTGCCTTAAAACGTTTAGTTTAAGCGAGTCCCTAGCTTTAGGACTTGCATGCTTGAAGTTAGGATTGGATTTTTTAGGTTCAAGGCTGGCTCTAGAAAACTGTTTTCGTTTAAGAATCTTTTTAGAAGTAAGTGCTCTTAGTTCTTCTAAAACATCTTCAGGCATAATGCTTAGTAAGTCAGTTTTTTTAACTTTGTAAAGCAAAGCTGAGTCTGAAGTTACGCTGTAAGTCATTTCAGAACTTTTGTCTAGCAACACGCATTCGTCGCCTAAACAGCAGCCTGGACCTATTAACATTAAGTTGACTTTTTGCGGAGGAAAGCCTTGACTGACTAGGCACTCTCCTTGAGCTATCACGTACATAACGTCTTTGAAAGCTCCTTGTTGGAACACAATGTCTCTTTTGTAAAACTTGCACTTTTCAAACATGCAAGCAAACCTTACTTGTTTTTTTTGCGAAAGTTTAGTAACTTTGGGGAAGTTGTTTCTTAAGAACTGAAGTTTTGCGTCGAATTCTTCAGTTGCATCTGAAGTAGACTCAAGCCAAGAAGACACTTTGAGCTTAAGCAAAGTAGTTGGCTTCTTAGACACTGCAGTGTAGTCCTGAGGCGTTTGGGTCAGAGTTGCTTTTTTGCATAAGAAGTTACCAGGTTCTAATGACCCAGTTAGGTTCTCTTTGAACAAGTTAACTTCTCCAGAAACTATGAAGTACAAGTACTTACTAAGTAACCCCTTATCAAGGACTTTGGAGTTCTTAGGAACTTCTTCTAAATTCACAAGTTTAGCTACTTCGTATTCACAGAGTTCCCCTTGTTTCTTCAGAAACCTTTCAAATTTAGGGAACTTGCAAAGGAAGTCAATCAGTTTTTCTTTTTCAGAAAGCGACCTGTCTGGCTTTCTAAAGATCCTTAATAACTTTTTAGGAATAACTTTTTGTCTCTGCTCCATTTATATGGAAGACATCCAAATAGGAACTCTAGAAACAGTAGTTGAAGAAGTAAGAGGACTGTGGAGTGTTTGTGAAGACTTTGAAGGAAACCTTTTTGCAGTCACTCAAAAAGGCTCTGTGCACCAGATATTTGACAGGCAGTACCAACAAAAGTCAAGTGTTAAAGGAAAGCTTTCAGGGATTTGCTTTGACCCTAGTTCAACTTTTATTTGTGACACTGAACAGAAACTAATAGCTATGTGTAGGGACAAAGGCCCTGATGCTAGTAACGAGTTCTTAGAACTCATCAGAGACTGGGAAGGAAGCCCGCTTAAAGGACCTAACTCTATAGCTTACAACGAAGTAAACAACTGCCTCTACTTCACTGACAGTGGATTCTTAAAGGAAGCTTCGCTTGACTCCCCCAAAGGAAGTTTGTTTTACGCTGACTTGGACAGAATGCGTTTAGTAGACTTGGCAGTGAACTGTTTTCGCTACCCTTGTGGACTTGCAGTGAGTCCTGACGGCACAAGAATCTACTTTGCAGAAACACTTGAAAACAGAATACTGAGACTAGCCCAGAGTTCAAACAGTGTTCCTCAAATCAGTGTCTTCCACCAGTTCACAGGCAGAGCAGGTCCTACAGCTATAGCTATTTCTGACACAGGGCTTCTGTGTGTAGCTAACTTTGACTACGCAGACTACTCACACGACGGACTAATTACAATACTTGACTTAGAAGGCGAAGTAAAAGGCGAGATTCCAGTGCCACAGTCTCCTGAAATTACAGGTTTGTTTTTCTCCAGAACCAAACCTAGCTTGCTTTACATTGCTGACTCGGGAAACGAAGTGATCTACAGCGTAAGTATCTTAACTAACGAATTTATTTAACTTACTGCCACATCCTAAAAGTAGCGTCAGCTCCAGCTGTCATCAGGAACTTTCCGTTGGGGTCAAAAGCTAAGTCCTGGACTCCTTGCTCGTGTCCTTTTAGAGACTGCAGTTCGTTTCCGTTTTGAGCGTCGTAAGAGTAAATACTAGCGTCTTCACTAGCCACTACCAAGACTTGGCCACTTCGGTCAAAAACACTTGCGTTGGCCGGGAACTGACTAGTGTCTATTTGGAGTCTTTCTTGAATCATCCTTACGTCCCAGAGCTTAACTACTCCGTCACTGTCACAAGAAGTTATTGTGTCACCTTTTAAGTTGAAGTTTACGTGGTTCACGCTGTTGAGGTGTCCGTAAAAAGTCTGCCCGCACTGAGCTGTACGCATGTCCCAGAGCGAAACGGTTTTGTCTCCTGAAGCAGAGCAAATAGTGTTGGTGAAGGGCATAAACTTGCAGTGGTTAACTGAGTCTACGTGCCCTCTGTAACTTTTGCGGCACTTAAGCACGTTTAAGTCCCAGACTCTCAAAGAGTGGTCCATAGAAGAACTCACCAAAAAGTCGCCTGTATCATGGAAGTCCACAGACCACACTGACTGAGTGTGCTGTGTAAAAGTAGCTTTGCACACTGCGTTCACAAAGTCCCATACCTTAACGGTTTGGTCTCCTGAAGCAGTAGCTATTATTGACCCTTTAGGATGAAAAGAGACCCCTGAAACCCAGTCAGTATGCCCTTCACCTGACATAATGAGTTCTCCGTTGGTGAGGCTCCACATCTTCCAGGTGTGGTCGTCGCTCACAGTGGCAAGGATGGGTTTCCTAGGGTGCAGAGCAAGTCCAGCTATTGCTAACTGGTGTCCTTTGTAAGTTTTGTTGAGCATGTAAGAGTCGACTTTCACAGGTTCGATTCCAGTGGCTGCAGCAAAAGGATTAGGTCGGGTTTCACTAGGCCAGAGAGTTTCTTCTTTTTTGGTGCGGCTTTTAGTTGACTTTTTGGTTTCAGCTTGTGGTTCTTCGTGTGTTTGGGTCAAAGACTTTTCGAGGGTGTTGACTTTTCCCTTGAGACGGTCCCTGTCAAGTTTCATAAGCATTTTTTCCTTCATGGCGTTTTCGTATTTGCTTGAGAGTTCTTTGAACTTGCTTTCATACTGGTCGTGGACTTTTTTGAGCTTAGAAATGTCGTTTATGAGTTTGTCTTTTTCTTGCTTGACTCTTCGGTGGTCTAGCATGTGGCTGTCCCTTTCTTTCCTGAGTCTGTCCCACTCAGCTTTGGCCTTTTCAGCTATGTTTTGGGCTTTTTCGAGTTCTTGGCGCATAGTGCTTATTTCTTCGCGGAGTTGTTGGTTCTTAACGTAGACGTCAGGTACAGGGGCAGTGTCTTCGTGTTTGAGTTTGCCCTTAGCTTTGAGTTCGTACCACTCAGCTTGGAATGCTTCGAGAGTCTTGTGCATTCCTAACCGCACTAAAAAGTTCCTTACGAAGTCGTCAGTGCTTTCGTGGCGGTAAGTAAACTTAGAGTCAGGTTTGTCTTTGGGAACTTGGGATTCTTCAGTTGCGTGCTTTGTAACATTAGCTAGAGTTTCGTAGTCTTCAGCTTCTATTGAGTCTGCTAAGTCTTCTTCTAAAGCTACACTTTGGTACTCAAAATCGTCTTCGGAATCACTCATAGTGACTTCTTCAATTACGTATGCCGCTTCTTCTTCTGCCATATTATAACTGACTCAAATAAGTGTGAACTGCATATATTTTTTAATGGGAAGTTGCTGCACAAAATGTTACGTAAAAGAAGATGAAGCCAGCAAATCAGACTCCAAAGCATTAAAAGTTGTTTCTAAACAAAGAGTCTTGCCAAAGGACCTACGCCTTGTAAACCTGAATAAAAGCTGTGATTCTGATGATATGGAACTTAAAATTGGCGAGTCTCTGCTTTACCAGCGCAGAAGACAACAAATTTCTAGAAGCGCTAGTAAATTGTACCCCACTACTCCTGAAGACTCTTTTCAGCGCCATAACAGTAGTGCATCCAGCTACTAACTGACTTAGTATCAACTCTTCTTGACAAATAATAGTTAATAATAAATGCTTTCCCGCTGTGCCAAAAGACTCTATAACAGACCTGAGTTACTTAAGTTGTCCCAGCAAAAAGACCTAGAGTAAAAGCCACACAGACAAGTCCAACTAGTCTCCTCCAAACTTTCAGAACCACAGAAACTCCGCATTAACTTACTTGCAGACACAATACTAGACATGACTGGCCAAGAAGAAAACTACCTGTGGGAGTACCTAGAACACCTTAAAAAAGAAACCTTAGCCCACGACCCAGCTATGTTTGAAAGCCAAGTTCCCAAAGACCTAGAAATTTCAGAAGAAGCCTGCGAGTTTTTCAGAAGCATGGGTGAGTCAGGAGCTTTTCCAGTTGGGTTTATTGAAAACATAATTCAAGAAAAAACAGGAAATCTCATGCCTTCAGGACTATCAGTTGGGAAGTCTTCAGAAAGCTCCCAGCAACAAGAACAACAACAAGAAAAAACCAATTTCGACGTAGTCTTGAAAGGATTTGCTGCTGAGTCCAAAGTCAAACTTATCAAAGAAGTCAAGAACATGCTGAACATTGGACTCAAAGACGCAAAAGAACAAGTAGAAGGAGTGTCTAAAGAACCTTTGGTTTTGCTCAAAGCTGCTCCTAAAGACAAAGCTGAGGAACTACTTAGTCAATTTAAAGAGTTAGGTGCTGAAGTGGAGCTTCAGTAAGTTAATTATGCAATGTCCAATTAGGTCTGCTAGAAAAGCTGGTGACTTAAGTTTTGTTTGTCAGGAGTGAAACGTAGTGTAGTCGAGTCTGGGTCCCAGGCACTTATTTCGTAGTCAATAGGGTCTTTGGGAAGCACGGGTTTTGAAATGTGCTTTCTAGGGAGTTTGGGGAGCGAAGTAAAGTTTTCGGTGTCTTTCCGATGAGCTATTTGAGGAGTTTTGCCTTTTTTGTTTTCTTTTGTAAGTTTGAACCTTAACTTAGAGTTGCTTTTTTTGCGATAAGCTTGGAAAGAAGCTATGATCATTTCCGGTTCAGTTTTTTCTAGTTCGTCTGAAAGCACTAAGGTTGAGTTGTTTACTTGGCGTTTCTGGGTTTTGGGTGAAAAGGGAGGCTTTTGGGACTTAGGAGTTAAGTTTGTGAACCTGAGTTCTTGAGGAGTTCTTTGTAATCGAATTTCTCTGACTAGATCGTAATGTCGGGTGTTGTTGACGCTTTGGTAGGGATCAGGCTTGGGATAGCCTCTGCTGGCTCTGTAGTTGATTTTGCTTAAAGGAGAAGACCTGATAATTCCTCCTTTTTTAGCAATTTGCTGTGTTCTTTTTGGGGAAGGGTGGGCTTTCTTTACTATTTTTTTGAAATTTTTCATGATAGTTGGCGAGTTCAAGCAGGAGAAATTCACAGGTCGGATTCCACTTAGCCTCCGGTTCTTTTCAATTTTTGCTTCATAGTTTATCATATTTGATGTTTATAATTAGTACTTATTACTACTAATCAGAGCACTTGGAACTTATACCTAACCAGTGCTCAGCAAGTGTTTAAGTAAAGGTCAAGCAAGAGTTAACGATATATTAATCGTTAAAATTTATGAAGATGGCTATGAAGAACGAACTCAAGCCCGGGAACCCAGAAGAAGAACCCTCCACAGACAGTCTGCACAGAAAAAGCAAACGCTGGTGGACCTCTGAAGAAGACGAAAAACTTAAGAATCTTGTAGCTTCTCATGGCGCTAAAAACTGGAAAGCCATTGCAGGGTACTTCGAAGACAGAACTGACGTCCAGTGCTTGCACAGGTGGCAAAAAGTACTTAACCCAGAACTCACAAAAGGCCCCTGGACCCAAGAAGAAGACCAAATCGTTCTAAAACTTGTACAGAAATATGGGGCGCGGCATTGGAGCACTATTGCAAGTCACTTACCTGGGCGCATTGGAAAGCAGTGCCGAGAAAGGTGGCACAACCACTTGAACCCTTCAATTAAGCGCCAAGGCTGGACTCCTCAAGAGGACATACAGATCATCAATCTACACATGCAAATTGGCAACCGCTGGGCCGAAATCGCCAAGCGACTTCCTGGAAGGACTGACAACTCCATTAAGAACCACTGGAACTCCACCCTTAAACGCAAAATGAAACTTGCCAAAAAAGAGTACTTTACAGAACAAAGCAGTCCTGCCAAGAAACAGAAAACAGAAGACCCTGTGCTAGAGTACATGAAAGACATGCTGAAAAAGCACGGTCCTCCAGAAGAACCCTTCTTAGCTACTCCTGTGAAGACAGAAACCAGCTCAGTCTCTTCTGAAAACAGCACTCCTGACAAACTGCCTAGGAAGCTTTACTACGTGTCGCCTGAGTTCAAGTCCATTAACTTCGCCACTCCGATCTCTGCACGCAGCATAATTCAGTCAATTCAAGAAGATGCTAAAATTGATAAAGTTTAGCTTAGCCGTAGTGACTCCTGTTTTCTTCGTTATAAGGCACAATCTGCCTACTGTGGGTTGCCATAGGGTCCCCAGTGATTTCTTCAATGCGGGCTCTGTCCTTGTCAATACCCCTCATGTAAGCCTGGATTACCTCTAAAGGCAGGTCCTCAGTTCCAGAGGTAGCAGGTCGCTTAACTGAAATTCCGTGGTTCATTCTCCAGAGTTTCTCAATGCCTTCCATGTGCCACTGGTTCACTACTGCAAGTTTGCGCTGGCCAGTCATTCTCTGTTCAATGGTGCGGAACATGTCTTCGTCTTTGGCGTCAATTACTACTTTCTTCTGGTCAGGCAGCATCTTTTCGAAGAACCTTACCCACCAAGCTACTTGGTCTTTGTCAAGGTAAGTTTCTGCAATGGACTTGACTGAGTGCGACCTGAAGATCTTTTGCCAGTCCCTTGCTTCTAAGTACCAGGCTTCACAGATGGTCATCCAGTACTTCCACAGAGGGAAAATAGCGTCGAAGTTTTTTTCTTGCTTGAGCCCAATGTACATTTCTCCGTCAAAGTCGTCTCCAGCCATTATTAGTTCTAAGTTGTTTTGCATAGCGTAGTCTACTGCAAACTTCATGTCCAGGCCTGGAGTGAAGAGCCTCCACCACTCTTCAGGAGTCCTCATCACAGTGTGGATGCAGAATCGCATTAAGTTCAGTCTGTACCAAAAGATCATGTCCCTTAATCCCCAGCGCAGTTGTGGGGCTTCTTGGAGTTTTTCGAGGTAGCCTGAGGTTTCTAGGTGTTTGTGCAGTTCTTCAACTGAAGCAAAGTTGCCCCTGGAATGGTTGGGGAAGTCACTGCCTGCTTGCACAAGGACGGACTGGGGTTTGAATTGCTCAGTGAGTTCTTTTACTCTGTGCGCAAGTTTAGTGGAAAGGTTTGAAGTGCCCAGAATCAGGAGTTCTTCTTTAGAGTTGGGGTCGACTAAGTGGGTTACCGTGCTTTGCTCCACTGTGCGGGGTGGAAGCAGTCCGTCTCGCTTTGTTAGGTGGGTTGAGTCCCTTATGACTGCACCGTAGTGAGAATAATGAAGCCTTTTGAAGCTAGAAAGAGCCATTTATATTTAGTGTTAGTAAATGAACAAAGAGTCCTCAGTGAAAAAACTAGAAGAAGCATACGAAGTAATTCTGAGTTCCTTGCCTCTGACTGAAGAAGGAGTGCAAAAAACCCCTTTTAGAGCAGCAAAAGCTTTTAGGGAGCTGTGCTGGGGTTACTTTGCGAGTCCTGAAACTGCTGTAGGCGAAGGAGTGTTTCCTTACTCAGGGGACGGAATTGTATATGTTAGGAATATTGAAATTTGCTCGCTTTGTGAGCACCACTTACTTCCGTTTATAGGGAATTGTGCTATTGCTTACATTCCTCACCAAAAGATTTTAGGACTTAGCAAACTGAAAAGAGTTACAGAAGTGTTTTCTAGAAGACTTCAAGTCCAAGAACGCTTAACTGACCAAATAGCCCAAGCTATTCACAACTGTATAGAGCCCAAAGGAGTACTTGTAGTGGTCAAAAGCACCCACTTGTGTATGAAGATGCGGGGGGTCTGTGAAAAAGACTCCCAAACAGTAACTGTTGCTTCGCTTGGCGAGTTCAAGTCTAACTCTTCACTGCGCGCCCAGTATGTACAGGAGTCCCTAAGTTGCACAAGTAAACTATAAGTAAAATGGAAGGAGTACTAGTGGCCTTGCCCAAAAAGACCAGACGCGGAAACGTTTTTACAGCCGTGAAAAAACACTACCTGAGAGAAGACGTTCCTTGCGGACACTCTAGGTGTAGGTCTTGCCAAAGCGTGACAGAGCAGCCTTTGACGGCACCAGAAGTGTTTATTTTGGACGCAGAAACTCTATTTAAGCATGTGACTGTGCTAGAAGAACAAGTACAAGACCCACACTTGACGTGCACTAATACTGTGTTTCTGCAGTCTTCTTTGCTTTCAATTAAGCAAAAAGACTCCAAACTCTACTTGCGCATTAAAACTTTCATAGACGAAAACAACTACTTTGTTTTTATGAACGACCACAGAAAGGAGGCCTTTTTGGAGTTCCAGCACCCAGACAGGGAGTTTGAGGCTTCTTTAAAAGCTAAGGCTTGGCTGGAGTCTCACCTCGAAGGCGTTAATGTTTGTGTAGTGTCAACCAGACAAGACCCACGCACAGTGTTACTAGAAGACGTTTTAAAAGGGTCCTTGCTGGCCGACATGTTTCCAGTGACTGAGCCAGAGTCCCCAGCTATTTACCAAGACCACATGGAGGTGCTTGAAGCTCACTTAAAGGTAAAAGAAGGACTGCTGTATGAAGGAATTATGCATGTTTACAGGTCAGAACCCCACAAAGCCTATGTTACAGTGAACAAAGGAGTAAAAAACAAACTTGAAATTGCCATACTCGGACACTCTAACATGAACCGGGCACTCGAAGGCGACTTAGTAGCTGTAGAAGTGCTTAAGCAAAACATGGACCTGGAACAAGCTGACTTAGAAGAAGAAGACCAAGTTGACTTAATAGAAACAGGCAAAGTTTCCCAGGTAGAAAGAGTAGCTCCTCTCGAAGGCAGGATTGTGTCTATTCTAAGTTCTAAGAAAAAGACTTACTGTGGCAGCATACAACCAACAGGCTACTTTGTGAAAAACAGAGAACTCTGCATGTTCTTGCCAGTTAACCCAAGAATTCCCCAAGTCAAAGTCTACGTTTCTGACAAGTCGCGCTTTGAAAACAAAAGAGTCACCTTAGTTATAGACAAGTGGGACGCCTTCAGTCAGGAACCCCAAGGCCACATAGTAAAGGTACTGGGGGACATCCAAGACATTTCTACAGAGTCCGATGTGATCCTTTTAGAACACGACGTAGTAATTAAGCCTTTCACCCAGGAAGCAATGAACTGCCTTCCTTCTGAAAACTGGCAACTCACCCAAGAAGAGGTTTCCAAACGCAGAGACCTCAGAAACAGATGTGTAGCTAGCGTCGACCCTCCTGGCTGCAAAGATATAGACGACGCCCTTCACTGCAGTGTGCTGCCTAACGGGAACTGGGAAGTAGGAGTCCACATTGCAGACGTAACTCACTTTTTAGAAGCTGGAAGTGCCCTTGACATTGAAGCTTCGGAGCGGTGCAACACTGTTTACTTAGTAGAGAGAAGAACTGACATGCTGCCTGCTTTGCTGACTGAGAAGCTCTGCAGTTTAGTAGGCAACACAGACAGACTAGCCTTTTCGGTGCTTTGGGAAATCAACCCCAAAACTATTGAAGTAGTTAACGTGGAGTTTTGCAAGAGTGTAATACACTCAAGGGCTTCTTTGACCTACCAACGCGCCCAAGAAATCATAGACTCTGAGTCCCGGGACGAACTTGCCTGCTCACTCAGAAGACTTCTGGGGATCTCCAAAGTGCTTAGAGACAGAAGGTTCGAAGAAGGTGCTTTGGAACTTGCTAGTGCAGAAGTCAAGTTTGAACTAGACGTTGACAGACTCCAAGCCAAAGACATGACACTGTACCAAGGCTTTGAAACAAACAGCATGGTTGAGGAGTTCATGCTTTTAGCCAATATTGCGGTTGCACGCAAGATCTTGGAAACCTACCCTGCTTACTCTATTCTAAGAAGACATCCACCTCCTAAGTACGACCAGTTAAAACAACTGTCAGATACACTGTCCAAACTCGGGTACACTCTTAACTACGAGTCTTCAAAAGCCCTTTCAGAGTCCTTAAAAACAATCACCAACTCCAACAACCCTTACTTCAACAAAATTATCCGAATGCAAGTTACTCGGTGCATGAACCAAGCAGTGTACTTTTGCTCTTCAGAGTACGATAGACCTGAGTACTCCCACTACGGGCTAGCTGCTGAACTCTATACACACTTTACTTCGCCTATCAGACGCTACGCAGACGTGCTTGTGCACAGACTGCTTGCTGCAGCAATAGACGTGAAGTCACTTCCTGAGAAAATGACCGACCGAAGAGAAATGGGAGTGATTTGCAGAAGAATGAACTTCAGAAACAGAATGGCCCAGTACTCCCAAAGGACTTCTGCGAACCTGCACACTTACTTAGTGTTTAAGAGCAGAGCCCAAAAGGCCAAAGAAGAAGCTGTAGTAGTAGAAATGCTTCCCAACGGAGTAGAGGTGATGGTTCCTAGAATTGGCTTGGAAGGCACTGTTGAACTAGAAGGCTGTCCAAGCTCAGACAAAATGAGTTTTGCTTACAGAGGAAAAACCATCCAACTCTACGACAGAATCTCAGTAGAAATCGACATAGCTTTTGAAAACTTCAGAAAAACCATCCACATAAAACTACTTGAGTAACCAGATATTACATAAGTCCTCTTATAATAATAAATGATAGGTGAAAAGCGGGACAGAGACCCCGAAGAAGTATCCGAAAAAGAACCAGATTACCCCGAAGAAGACGAAGACGAAGAAGAAGAAGACACCTACGAATTCGGCGACTTCGTAGTCCCTGACGAAGAGGTTGAAGAAGTCGATGAAGAACCCCCCAAACCACGAGAACCCAAACCCAAAAAGACCAAAGTCCGCTCCCGGCTTAAAAAAGCCGAACAGGACGACGAAGGACTCATCGACAACTACCACGCTATACGCGCCAGAACCGCAGAAGAACTTGCTATGAAACTTTTCCCCGAAGGACCCTCTGGAGAGGAACCTCAGAAACGCCAAAAAGTAGTGTCAGAACGCTCTGTAAGTTCAGAGCACTCAGAAATCTCTGAATCTGAAGGAGAAAGGGAAGGCCTGCGCGCTGGACAGTTCGTCAACATGGAAGCTGTCAACCTTGCTGCTCAGATATTCGGACATACACAAACAGAAACAGCACAACAAGAACTCTCTAAAGACGTATTTGAACCTGCAGAACGCAAAGAGCGGTTTGCCACAAAAGAAGACGAAGAAGTTAGAGACCTGGACATTCCTGAACGACTCCAGTACAGACTCAACAGAAGGTACAGTCCTCAACACTCCGAACTCCAAGCTGAAGCTAACTGGCTGTGCATGAAGTTCATGCTCCACTACCCAGGCCGGCAAGCTGACGAACTCAGAGCTGCCATTCTAGTCTTTCTGGAGTACTACAGAGTGGAAAAGTTCGAAGTGCCTTTTATTTGGAAGTACAGAATCCACTACTTAAGTCCTTCTATTGACAGTGAAGCCCAACTCTGGGACTTGTACCACTGGGACGGAGAGTGGGGTTACATTTTTGACTCTAAAATGCACTACAACACCGTTTTGAAAAAGGCAGAGGCTAACTTTTTAGAAAATGAATTGGAAGCTGGGAGTCTGGTGTTGGCTGTAGAAAAAATACCAGAACAGGTTTTGGAAATCCTAGAAACTACTTCTCCCGAAGACTACAGGTTCGAAATAGATGACCTCAAGAAGTTCACAGAGGTGTACACCTACCCGCACAACTACTCTTCTAAGAAAACCACTTCTTCTTTTTTGCAGCAACAAAGAAACTCCCTTAAAGAATTCATCATCAAACTAGGAATGACCCCTGTGCAATTCTCTGAAAACCTAAAGCACAGCCAAGAGTACCACAACATCGAAAACCACAACGTGAGGCCCAAAGACTTGGCCTTCGACTTGCTTTCAAACGAGTTTTTGGAAGAACTCCAGGTCTTGGAAGCCGCGTGTGGTCTTTTGAAAAAAGAAATCTCAAGTCTGCCTTACTTCAGAAAGTTCCTTAGAACTGAGTACGTCAAGTACACCTATTTGTTCACAAGTCCCACCGAACAGGGCAAAGAAGTCCTGGACGTGTTCCACCCACAGTACCGCGTCAAGAACCTCGAAAAAGGCAAGTTACTTGAGTACGTCACTGCTGACTTCTGGGCTGACATTTTGAAAGCTGAGAGTTCCAACTGGATCCAAGTAGAGTTCAAACAAGTCTGGGGTGAAGAGTCCCAAGACAGGATTTTTGCCCAAATAGTGCCTTTCTTCACTACAGTTGAAGTTGAGAACGAAGTAGCTGAGGAGTGGAACCACTACAGAGAACTTGTGCTCGAAAAAGCTTTGGAAGAAATGTACTCTGTGCTAGAGTCTGAATGGCGCAACGAAATGAACGTGCGTGCAGAAGAACACATTCTTTTCCGGGCCAAAAGTGCTTTTAGTGAAATCCTCAACAAGACTCCTTACAGAGTAGTGGAAGAAGAAGACATCAAGCCTAAAGTGTTTTCTCTAGTCACTGACCCCCACGTAGACTTCTACGGCAAAACAGCTTTGATAGTCCTCAACAGCCAAGGAGAAGTTTTGGAAGCTTGCAGTTTCAACACGCTTAGTTTAAGGAACCCCAATAACCTTTCTGACAACGACCGGAAAAGACACCAGGCTGACAAACGCGTAGTTGAAAGAATGATGCTTGACTACCACCCTGAGTTAGTTGTAGTCGGAGCTAACTGCCTCAACAGTGTCCAGGTAAGGAAGTTTATGGCTACTTTAGCTGAAAACCTAACACAGAACAACTACTTCGAAGGGTTCACTGACTGGAATATTGACTCTAAAATGCTACTAAGTGCTTCTCCGCCTGTAGTGATGTGTGACATGTCAGTGCCTAAGCTGTTTTCTGCTTCTCAAAGAGCCAAAAGGCTGTTTCCTGAGTATGACTTTTTGATGCTGCAAGCACTTTCAGCAGGCAGGTACATGCAGTGTCCTCTAGCGGAAACTCTAGGCCTGAACTCAGACCCCCACGAAAAGTTACTTACTAACTTGAACTTGGACCCCTTGCAGAAACTAGTTAGCCAGAAAAGACTTGAACACTCTTTGGAGTGTGTGGCAGTTTCAGTGTCCAATGAACAAGGAGCTGACATCAACCAAATGATTGAACACTGGCACCTTAGACCTCCTTTAGACTACATTGCTGGATTAGGACCTGTGAAAGCCCACTCTCTGATTGAAAAGATTTCTCAGAAGTGCAAAGGCCGTCTTCCTATGAGAATAACTTTGCTAGCAAAGCACTTAGTAACTCAAAGAGTGTTTGAGAACTGCAGTGGGTTCATACTGATTCCTGCACAAGAAGACACTGACCCCCTAGACGCCACCAGAATACACCCTGAGTTTTACGAACTTGCTAAGACTGTAGCTGCTTCAGCACTTGACTACACAGAAGACCACCAGTTCTACGAAATGGTAGTTCACAAAGCAATGAAGAACCCACACGTTTTAGAAGACCTAGACTTAGAAGCCTACGCAAAACGACTAGAAGAAAGGAACCAACCCAACATGAAGTATGTGCTGGACTTTATTGTAAAGGAAATCAGTGCTCCTTTCAAAGTCTACAGAAAAGGGTTTTCTGAGCCTAGCCCTGAAGAAGTACTTTACATGGTGACTGGAGAGACTCCTCAAACCCTTACTAAAGGAAGCTTAGTTCCAGTTACCATTGTTAACTACGACAAACAAAGGAACTTTTTAAGGTGCAAGTTAGAGTGTGGTTTAGACGGAATCTGTGAAGCCCGGAACATGATAGCTGGCAGAGAACCTACAGTTGAAGACATTTCTTGTTTGAAAAAAGGAACTTCAATGACTGCTCGAGTAACAGAAGTCTCTGGGAAGTACGCTGGAGCTGACTTGTTTTTCAGAATCAAACTAAGTTTGCTCGACCAAGACGTGTCGAGTCACGAGAACTTTGTAAATATAGAGTTGGACGAAGGCTTTGTAGTGGATGAAAACGACTGGACAGATAAGATGCAGATCGAAGACGACAGTGCCAGACAAGGCCAAAAGTACGTGCCTAGAAAAGTCAACCACCCCAGGTTCAAAAACATAGGTTTGCACATGGCACAAGAACTCCTTAGGGGCAAAGACATTGGGGAGTGCATTTTCAGACCTAGTGCTAGAGGAGTTGATCACCTTACTTGCACTTGGAAGTTCTACGACTACGTGTACTCTCACTTAGACATCATTGAAGAAGGCAAGCCTGCGCCCAACATGCTTGGGTCGCGGTTTAAAATTGGGAACGAAGCTTACGACTCCTTGCAAGAAATAATAGACAGGTACATTTTGCCCTGCGAAAAGCTCACTAAAGAAGCCATTATCCACCCTAAGTTCAAAGACTGCCTGTCTGGAAGACTGACTTACCTAGAAAACACTCTTAAGCAAGAAAAAAGAAACAGTCCCAAAAGCATTCCTTACTACTTCACTATAGTTCCGGAGTACCCCCAGTACCTAGTGCTGTGCTACATTCCTAAAGAAAAAGTTATTCAAGAATACATCAAAGTCAAACCTCACGGACTGTTTTTCCACGAAGCTTACCACACAAACATGAACTTTTTGATTTCTTGGTTTAAAAGACATTCCAGTGAAAAGACCTACCAACAGTACTTGTCCAAGTCCAAACCCCCTGTCATGGACACCTCCTCCCACTTCGCAGTTCCTCCTAAATTAGACATGCCACGCACTCCTATCCACAGAATGCAAACTCCTACAAGGGACTCCACGCCTTTTGACTTCACTCCACACATCACAGCACAGGAATGGCAAGGGTCCACTCCTATTTCTTCAACTCCTTTTGCTTCTGACCCCAACTTCCAACAGAACTACAACAGAAACGAAAGAAAAGACTACAGAAAAAAACCCCAGAAAAGAACCTGCCATACTTGTGGAAGCGAAGACCACCTCCAAAAAGACTGCACCCAAAGAGACTCCAAAAGACCAATCAAATGTTACAACTGCAACGAGCTCGGACACATTGCTGCTAGATGTGATCAAAAGAAACAACCCCGTGAACACTCTCCAAGACGCAAACAAAGCTCTCCAGGTTGGGCTGGTGAAGGCTCTCCAGCATGGGGCGGTCAAAGTTCTCCAGGTTGGAGTAATCAACCAGCTGCTTCAGCATGGGGCAGTCAAAGTTCTCCAGGTTGGAGTAATCAACCAGCTGCTTCAGCATGGGGCGGTCAAAGTTCGCCGGGTTGGAGTGGCCAAGAACGAAAGGAGCAAGGGTGGGACCAACCTAAACAAAAAGAAAAACCACAAACTCCTACAGAGTGGGGCCAGGGAGGATGGGGCAGTCAGTCTCCTTGGGCTCAAGAAGGGTCCAAAGGCTGGGACTAATCAGTAATATTTAAGCATTATGCCTGTGAAGTCTGGTTCTTTGTCTTGTTCGAGGAACTTGGGATTTTTTACACTTATCGCAATACCAGTCTTCATTAGGCACGCGTTTAAGCCCGATGCACTTAGGGTGGACTACTGTAGGGCACATTTCGCAGCACATTAAGGATCCTCCGTCGTCACACAAGAAGCAGTGGTCGTCGTGGAGTTGTTCTTCTTTGATTTTCTTTTTGCGGTTTTCGTACCTCATACTGCGACTTGATTTTTCTTGCTTGGGTTCGGGTTCGGGTTTTTTGGTTTCAGGGCGTTTTTCTGCGTAGTTGTTGAGCACGCAGTGGTAGATGCCTATAGCTAGGGCGAGTTGTTGGTTGGTGGCAACTGACTTCACAAGTTCTTCCCAGATCTTATAGAACTCTCCTAGGTCTTGCCAGACCTTAAGCACTACTTTCCGGTACTTAGGAGTTTCTTCTTCAGACTCAGACTCAGACACATTCATAGCTTTTCTAAGAGGAGTGCTTGCTTTCTCAGCATGCTCTAGTAAGTACTTTGCCACTTGACTGGGGTCTTTGGTTTTTTTGAGGCCTTTGCGCCAGTTCTGTATGACTTCAGGTTTTTCCCAGTGTTTGTTGCCTTCTTCTAAGTACTCTGTGAAGCTTTTTTCAACGTCAAGCAGTATTTTCTTAACTGAATCTAAGTCGTTGTGCACGGGTTCGAACTCAGAAAACTTGTTGGTGTAAGGTTTGGGTTCTTCAGTTTGTTCGCTTGAAGTAGAGCTTTCTTCAGCGTCAACTAGTTTAGGTTTAGCCCACTTAAGGCCTTCGATGAGTTTACTTTCTCTTACTCCTTTTGAGTAAAGCACACTTAGCAGGTGGTCTATTTCACTTTGTTTGTAGAAAGCGTACCAGTTAGTGTTGATTTTTCTGCTAGAAGTGCTTGTTTTCACATAGACTTTAGAAGAGTCGAACTGGAAAAAGTAGTACTCGTTTAAGTCCCTGTCTAAGCCTAAAGGAAGGGTTCTTAGTTGGATGGACTCTATTTTTCTGTTTAAATCTTCTATTTGGGTGTACAGCTTTTTGATTTTTTCTTGTGTGCTTAGGGCTTTGCGAGTCATGGACTGGGACTTGTTTTCGTCTTTGAGTTTCTGTTCTAGAGCTTTGGCTTCCGAGTAGTAGTTAGCTTTTTCTTTGTTCAGTTGGCTTTTTTCTTCTACTCTCCTTGCAAGTTCGTCGTGGATGTTTTTGCTTTCAAAGCAACAGTTGACCAAAAACACCAGTATGCCTACTTTTTCTTTGTAACTCAGTGAGAAGTAACAAGTTTCTAGGTCCCTGTCTTCAGTCTTTTGGTTGACTTTTTGCACTACTGTGTCTTCAGAGTACTCTCGGAAAGTCTTGACTCTAAGTAGCTCCTGGAGAAGAGCCAGCCACGAGTAAGGCAAGAACTCAGATATGTCGAAAGTGTCTTTTAAAACGTAAAGTGAGTGCAAAAACTTACAAACAGACCCTAAAGAGTCTAAGTCACTTGCCATAACTACTTCTATGAGTTCGCAAATCAAGGCCATGTGGAGTTCTTTGAGTAAACTCGTTTCTTCTTTAGCCTGCAAACTTGAGTAAAGTTGCTCTACTGTAAAGTGAGACAGCTTCAAAACACTTTCGAAGTTACAAACAAAGTCAGTTATATAAAGAAGGTCCGAAGCAAGGTGCCCAGGCACTGGCAGAGAAAAAGGACTGGGGATCTTTTTCGGCTGTGACACTTGGTGCAGTTCAGGGTTGTTCTCCAGCAACTTGTCTTCAATGGGGTAAACGATCTTCCCCGAACGCACGTACTGAGGAAAGTTTTTTTCCAAGTCACGCACAGCACGGGCCTTAAGACTAGAGTTAAGCGAGTTAAGGCAGGTGCGGATTTCTAGTTCTTTGGATGATTTTTGGGTCTTTTCGAGTTTAGCAGCTTCTTCGCGGAACTTTTTATCGATTGTAGGGAAGCAAAAGGTGCAGACCCAGGGTCCGACAGGAAGGTCTTTTTCTTTGAGGTGAGCGCACTGGAGATGGTAGGACCGGGTGCAATTACTGCACAATACCAATGACCCCCCATCTTTGCAAACTTTACAGAAGAAATTGTTTGCTTCTCTGTCGCAAGGAATCCCTAAGCAGGTAAGCTTGGCATCCCGGAAGGTTTTGTTGCTGCGTCTGGAAGATGCTGGTTTCCTAGGTTGCTCTTGGATTTTGTGTAAATTTTTTACCATGGCTGAGATTCTGATGTACCACAAATAAATTATGGCATCCCGGTTTCAAAGGGCTTTCGAATATATATGTACGCTAAAATTATAACTTCTAGGTTAAAAATGGTGAAAAGCGCTAATTATAACTTGTAAGCTTGTGCAGTCGCCATAATGGAAAATAACACACTAACTACTATAATGGAAGCCACATTAACGCACTGGGCTTTAAAAGTGCTTGCAGTAAGTTAAATTCTACATCAATATAGAAATTATGGGAGACTCAAATGCAGACAAGCCAATAAGGCTTTACGCTGACGGAATCTTCGACATGTTCCACTTCGGACACGCCAGAATGCTTGAGCAGTGCAAAAAGAAGTTCCCCAATGTCTACCTAGTTGTTGGTGTGGCCGGTGACCAGGACACAGAAAAGCATAAGGGAAAATGCCTTATGAACGAACACGAACGCTCCGAAACAGTGAGGCACTGCAAGTGGGCAGACGAAGTCATTTGCCCTTGTCCCTGGGCTCCTACTCTAGAGTTCTTGGAACAACATAACATTGACTACGTGTGCCACGATGACCTTCCGTATTCCATGGGCTCTGGAAGTGCCGACGGAGACGTTTACGCTGAAATCAAAGCAGCAGGCAAGTTCATTGCTACCCAGCGCACAGAAGGAATTTCCACCAGTGACCTGATTGTAAGGATCATTAAAGACTACGACTTATATGTGGTCAGAAACCTAAACAGAGGGTACTCTGCACAAGACCTCAACTTAACTCCAGAAGAAGTAGAAGCCCTTTCTCGCAAAGCTTCTCAAAGGGAAGAGTCTCTTAAGTAACTAGTAGTCGCATAAGTCCATGCTTTGGGATATATGGCCAATGGCCCCAAATAAATAAAATGGGTGCAGGAAAGCCCAGAGGACTTAACGCAGGACGCAAACTCAAAAGAAGGCGAAGAGAACAACTTTGGGCAGACAAAGCTTACAAAAAGGTCGCAATTGGTTCAGAGTACAAAAAGCCATTTGCAGGAGCCTGTATGGCAAAAGGCATCGTAGTAGAAAAACTCGGTGTGGAAGCCAAACAGCCTAACTCTGCCATTAGGAAGTGCGTGAGAGTTCTGCTCAAAAAGAACGGTAAGAAAATAGCTGCTTTCGTTCCTAACGACGGTTGCCTCAACTTCATTGACGAGAACGACGAAGTGCTGATTTCAGGATTCGGAAGGAAGGGACACGCTGTAGGAGATCTTCCAGGTGTCAGATTCAAGGTTGTCAAAGTCAAAGGCGTTTCTATCAGAGCCCTTTATCTTCACAAAAAAGAAAAGCCTAGATAAGCTAATAAATTGCCGCCATGAACTTTTCAGATTCGATTCCGGGCAAAGGCCAGATTGCTCCCAACGGAGAGCTCTTAGCTGTCGTTGAGGGCCTGAGTCTTTGTGTCTACGACACTTTAGAACTAGACAAAGTAGCTCGCTGGCAAGTCCTTGACCAAGTAACTCAGTTGGTCTGGGGAACTGACTCTTCAATCATTATGTGCGCCCAAGCCAAAAGAGCAGTAGTGCAGCTTTTCAACGCTGTCGACCTTGTGTGGCAAGCCAAAGTTGACTTGGGTTTGGCTGGACTTTCGGGGGCTTGGTTGTGTCCTGACTCTAGACAACTCTTAACTGTTTCGGAATTCCAAGTCAGACTGAACATTTGGTCGTTGCTTGATAGAAGTGTGTCCTACATCAAAGGCCCTAAGTTTTCTAGAAAGGGTTTAGGCTTTTCAAGCGATGCTAAGTTCATGGCCTTGATAGAAGCCAACGAAGGAACTGACAATGTTGGAGTCTATGACACTAAATCTTGGGAACTTGCTAGTTACTTCGAAGTAGACACTCACAACGCAGAAGACCTTAAGTGGAATCCAGACAACACTGCAATACTAGTTTGGGACAACCCAGTCAACTACAAGTTACTAGTTTACTCTCCCAGTGGAGAACTACTTAATAAGTTTTCAGCCTATGAAAACGCTTTAGGAATACAGTCAGTGGAACTTAGTCCGAGCGGAAGTTACATTGCAGTGGGCTCCTACGACAAAAAGGTCAGAGTGCTCCACCACATAACTTGGCAAAAACTCTCTGAGTGGTCCCACGACAAAGAGATTCAAAATGGCAAAGATATCCACATTTACCAGGAAGAAGAGTATAGGGAGTCCCGGGACAAATTATCTTCGCAGTACGTGCTTGCAAGTTTGCCTGTTACGTTTAAAAGCTTAGGAAGCAACAAACCCAAAGGCATCAGTCACCTTCAGTTCAGTCACGACGGCAGGTACTTAGCATCAGTTAGCGAAGAACTGCCTAATGTTCTTTGGATCTGGGACAATGTTGAGATGGGGATCCGCAGTGTCCTTGTGCACAAACACTCTGTTAAGAGTTTAGGTTGGTCGCCTAAACACACACTTTTGGCCACAGCTACTGGGAACTCAAACCTTTACTTGTGGTCAGAGGAGGGTTCGAGTGTGTGCGACATGCCTTTTGAAGACTTTTGTGCCTTCAGTGTAGAGTGGAGCAGCGACGGACAAAGCTTGCTAGTAGAGTACAAAAACAACTTTGTAGTGGCTTATCCCCAACTAGAAGACTTACTGCACTACCAGTCCCAGTAAGTGTATTGTGATCCATAAGAAACTAACTTAACATATAAATGCAAAGGTGGAAGACAGTATGTTGTAAGCTTTACTTAGGGGCCAGCTTCACAACAGCATGCCTGAAAAGGACTCCAGACAGATTTTTGGCATTGGCTTCTGTTTATGTACAGAGACGACTTATCCATCACTTTTCACAGCACCAAGACTCTGACCCTTTCTTCTATGCAGACAAATGCCTACGCAAAAACCCTATAAGCGAAGACAAACTCAGTGACTACTGCTTAGAAAAAACCAAAGACCTACAGAAACTCAGTTCAGACAACCTTTTACAAAGTATTCAAAGCTCACTGACTGAGCTGGACACTAACATCTGCAACATGGTAACACTTACTTAGCTGAAAAAAGACTTAAGTTCTTTAGAAAAAATCACAGGCTACTACACTAAGTACAATGGAAGGAACGCCCACGCCTCTGCAATGTTGCTGTTGGGCAGGGCTTTGGGAGGCACTAGTGAACAAATGAAGATTTTCGCAGAAGTAGTCGAAATGACCCATATAGGCAACATGCTGCACAGCAATGTGTGTGAAGAAGGAAAAGCTCCTTCAAAACTCAACTACTTTTTCGGGAACAAAGGAGTCATACTAGGAGGCGACTACATGATCAGCAACGCTTCTATTTTATGCTGTAAAATCAACAGCATGCCTGTAATCCAAATCCTTTGTTTCATAGTACAGAGCATGGCCAAAGGAGCACTTACTCCTCTCCAAGGAGAAAAAGTCAGCGATAAGCTAAGGAACTACTGCAACGCAAGCTTTAACAGAGCAGCGAGTTTGATGGCCTACGGGTGTCAGGGAATAGCTTACCTTGGAAAATCTGACCCGAACACTGCCTTTGAGTACGGAAAGCACTTGGGAATGGCTCTTAAAATCATTGCTGACATCAAAGACAACCTTGAAGACAAAGTTAAGTTTTGGTCCTTCCCTACTCTTTTTGCCGCCAACGATTACCCTGAAATTGAAGCACTTATAGAACAAGGCAACCACGAACAAGCCAAAAAACTCATCAAAGAAGCTAAAGGAGTTGACTGGGCCCGCAAAATGGCCATACACCACCTAGAAGCAGCCATCAGGCACGCCAAGTCTCAAACGAGTAACCAAGAACTTGTTTCACTTGCAGGGTCTTTTTCTTCTAAACTCTACTAATTGCATAACACATAACTTATTCATTTATTCATGGAAGCAAAGTGTTACGTTTCTACAATTGAAAGCAAACCTCTAACCCAAGAAGACGACCCTAACACCCTTCCAGCCACCTTAACAGACAGGATTGTCAGAGACAATAACTGCCCTGAATCCTCAGAAAATAGGATTTTCTTTGTGTTTGACTCTGAAAAGGACTATTATGTGCTTCACAACAAAGACATAAACGAGGTCTACCTTGAAAGGTTTTTAAGCAATCATCAGTTGCCCATTAGCATTTTAAAAGACTTTTTACTTGAGATTAAATACCTAAAAGCACAGAACCCCACTGCAAGACTCCAGCATGTTCCTTGTTACGTAAAGCCAAAAACTAGTGACTTCAGCTTTGGGTTTTTGTATGCTTTTCTAAGCATGTACTTTTCAGGGTTTGCCTTAGCAGTTACAGACGCCTACTTCCTCGAAGAAACTTTGACAAGGACCCTTTCACTAGGTTGCTTTCTAGTAGGGTTTTTTCTGCAGATACTTTTTGTGCTAACTAACGGAAAAGTCAGTTGTTTTTCTAGGTTTAAAAAAAGCAAAGTACTCCCTGGAAAGGAGTATGAATTCAGAATACTCAATGTGGTATATAAGTACAGGAAACTCTTCTTAGAGTGCAACGCTGACATTAAGGTGCCTGAGTCTGCAAGGTGGTTTGAACTAGTTTCACTCTTAACCTAACTGGCAGAGATTCGAGAACTAACATGTTAATAATATTAGACTTGATGTCAGAGGTTGCCCACATAGCGCTAGACTTCGAAATAATAGAGCATCCTGTGAAGGAGTTTTCGTACGAAGAGTGGGTTTCTGTAATTAAAGGGCGTGGCAGCAATAAGGAGGTGGACCAACGCCTGAAACAGTCAATCCTTCACGGAATTCCAGAGTCGATCCGAGGAGGACTTTGGGAGTTCTTCACAAATGTTCGCTCGCTGAGCAGAATCTGCTCTTTTGAACAACTTTCTGAAAAACAAAACGAACTGGGTTTCCCAAAAGACGTGGGGCGGACATTGCCCAAGCACCCTCTTTTTCGAAACCCGGAAGGCTACGGTCAAACTGGCCTTACAAAGATTTTACGTGCCTACGCCAACTTCGACCCCCAAGTGGGCTACTGCCAAGGAATGGCATTCATAGCAGCCTTGCTCTTAATCTACATGCCCAGCCACCAGTCTGCTTTTTGGGGTTTCGTGCACGTTATGAACACTCTTAATTGGAGGGAAGTGTTCCTTCCGGGCACTCCTAAGTTAGTTCGTATGTTAGACTCGTTTTCGAGACAACTAGAGTCTCACATGCTAGACCTTTACTTGCATTTCCAGGCCCAGGGGTTGCACATCAGTGTGTTTGCTCAGTACTTTTTGACGGTATTTGCTTATAAGACTCCACCGGAGCTGGTGGTGCGAGTGATGGACTTGTTTTTGCTAGAAGGAGAGCAAGTTCTTTTCAACATCTTGATCAAGATGCTTCAACTAAAAAAGCATAAACTACTGTGTATGGACTTTGAGCAAATCCACGCGTACATCCTTTGCTCCTTAGCTGAGGAGTGTTTGAAGGAGTATCATATCACTACTTTGTATAGTGTTAACTCACTGGACTGCGAAGAGGAGTATACGATACTCTAGGATAATTAATGTGAGTTGGGTAGTCGGAGTTTCCGTTTTATATAATATGGGTTGTTGTAGCTCTCACATACCACATCCTCCTCCTAAACAGAATAGTAGCGTTGCTGTCGACTACTTTCAAAAGTACTTTAGTACTCACTATAGAATCGTTGACGAAAAGTTCTTGCTTTGTTTGGTTCTTGTGTCGGAGTTTCTGAGCTCTACTGACATACTTAAACTTTTAGGTCTTAACAAAGCTACTTACGAACAACTTGAAGCTAGTGAGCACTGGAAAAAAACAGTATGCAAGAAAACGCTTGACGGTGTTTCTGAAGGACTCCTAGAAGAGGTAATTGGTCAACTCAAAGAACTCGGACTGAAGCTAGACTATAATAAACTCTACTCCAGTTTGAAGCAGCCCCAGAACCTTTTAGAAAACCCTAATGGCGAAAACGGAACTTTTGACCACTGGGATGTTGAAGGTGACTGGGAAGTTACTAGTGTAGGAACTTTTAAAGACTTCACTAAGTCCTTTTGCACTTCATATAACTGGGCCAGCTTAACCCAAACAGCAGAGGTTTCTGAGTCTAATGAACCAGCTTTGCTCTTAGCCAGAACTTACATAGCAAGCAGACATGACTGTGCCTCAAAAGGGTACTTAAAGGTTGTTTTGCACTTTGAGAACGAGGAGACCGAAACTCTTGAGTCTGAAAAAGTGAAACCTCCGCAAGGCACAGAAGAAACTGGCTACACTTTCGAGTGCATTACGCTTAAAAAAGTAGTTAGGCCATCGCTGCAAAAGATTGACTTTGTTCTGAACGGAACAGACCTTCAATCCTGGGCAGGTTACTACGGACCTCGCTTTGGCTACTCAGAGTGCAGACTGATCCCTCTTAATTAGTAAAGGTTTATTTTATGTTTTGAATAATCATTAATGGATCTTGCTAGTAACTGCAAGACTTTAATACGGATTCTTGTAAGTCTCTAGTGCTAGTCTGTATCTATAGTCAAGTTACAGCTAGAAGAAATGCATTATTAAAAGTTAAGTTAGGTAAGCAAACCTATGATTCACATAAATGGACAGTTCGTGTTATAGGGAGAACTGCCAAGGCATTGAGTACTACTGCGAGCACTCTAGTCACTCTCCAGCGTACTTCTGCAACTGCAAAGAGTCCAGAAATGCCCACAAAGGACACTTTATAGGACTGATTGACCTTGACTACCCCATCGAGTATATTTCTAAGATCCAAGAACAACTTACGCAGAAAATAAGAGAATTTGGACTAAAAGCAGAAAAGTACATCCAAACTATCATACACAACGTTAAAGAATACAAAGACAAACTAGACAAAGTCTTTCGGGAGTATGAAGATATAAAAAAAGGCCTTCTGGACTCCAGAAGAAGGCTTGAAACTTACAAAAAGTATGTTAACTCCTTTGACCCTCAGATAGTAACTGAGAACATTGAACAGCTTCTGGACCCTTTCATGGGGAATTTTGCTTATTTTCCTGGAGAAGAGATGTTTTTGCTCAGTCATGAAGTTGTTGAAGAGTTGATTTCTGAAAAAACGGTAAGTTCTTACAAGGATTCAGAGTATTGCGCGTCTTCTACAGTGAAGAGTCAGCTAGAATTTAGTTTACTCTTGCAGGTTCTGCCTCACTCCCAGATTACCACTTTGAACTTGCACAACAATGGGCTAAAAGACCAAGAAGCAAAGATGATAGCAGAGGTTTTGCCCCTGTCACAAGTCACTACTCTGGACTTGCAGAACAATAGAATAGGAGACCAAGGAGCAATGGCTATAGCAAAAACCCTACCTCAATCTCGGCTTACTACTTTGAGTTTCTGGAGTAATAGAATAAGGGTAGAGGGAGCAAGGGCAATAGCTAGTGTTCTTCCTCAGTGCCAAGTCACCAGTCTTGATTTAGGAGAAAATCAAATACAAGACCAAGGAGCCATAGCAGTAGCAAGTGCTTTACCTAAGTCCCAAATCACTACTTTGAACTTACGCAGCAACCAAATGAGATCAGAAGGACCAAGGGCAATAGCTAGCGTCTTGCACCAGTGTCAACTCACTACTCTCGATTTAGGGGGCAATTCAGTAAGAGACGAAGAAGCAAAAGCAATAGCTAGTGCTTTGTCCCAGTCCCAACTCACTACTTTGGATTTAAGGTACAACTTGATAGGAGTGGAAGGGGCAGAAGCAATAGCTGGTGCTCTGGCTAAGTCTAAGATTGCCACTCTAAACTTGCAGAAAAATCAAATAAGAGTAGAGGGAGCTAAGGCAATAAGCAGTGTCCTACCCCAGTCCCAGTTGACTAGTCTGAATCTGAGTTACAACCAAATACGAGACCAAGGAGCTATAGCAGTAGCAAGTGCTTTGTCTCAACTCACTGCTTTAAGTTTAGCATGGAATCAATTAGGGGACGAAGGAGCAAAGGCAATAGCTAGTGCCTTGCCTCAATCTCAACTTAGTGATTTAAACTTCCAATGGAACCAAATAGGGGACGAAGGAGCAAAATCGTTGGCTAGTGCTTTGCCTCGATCTAAACTCACTCAGTTGAATTTGAAATCCAATAGAATAAGTGGTATGGGCAAGAAAGCACTACAAAACACCAATGGGCAAGAACTGTCCTTGATTCTCTAATTAAATCAGTATCACATCATAAATGGATGCTTCATGTTACAGTGAGGACTGTGAAGGTGCAGAACACTACTGCGAGGATTCTAGTCACTCTCCAGTGTACTTCTGCAACTGTAAAAAGTCTAAAAAGGCCCACAAAGGCCACCTTGTAAGATTGATTGATTTTGAACACCCTCTTGAGTGTATCTTAGGAGTTAGGGAAGAGTGTATCCAAAAGAAAAAAGAATCCTTAACTAAGGCAAAAGAGTACATTGGAAAGATTTTACACAGTGTCAAACAGTACAACGGAGAACTAGACAAAACCATTCATGAGTGTGAAAAGATCAAACAACAACTATTAAACAGAGAAAAAAAACTTGCAATATACAAAAAGTATGCTAGGTCTTTTGAGTCTGAGAAAATTACCCAAAACATCAAGAAACTTCTGGGCTCCAGGTTAAGGAACCCTTTGAATTCTTACTCAAGTAAAGGACAAGAACTCATCTTTCTCAAAGATAAAGTGATCCAAGCATTCAAGGTGCCTGAGAGTTTTTTGAACTTTGTGAAAAATCCTAGTTCTTGTGCTTCTTTGAAAGTAGAGATTCATAAAGCACTGGAATTTGAATTGCTTATCCAGGCCCTGCCTGACTCTAGACTCACTTCTTTGAGTTTAGGAAACAACTCAATAGCAGACAAAGGAACAGTAACTATAGCTAGTGCTCTGCCCCAGTCCCAACTAACTACTCTGAACTTGTACAACAACAGAATAGGAGAACAAGGAGCAGAAGCAATAGCTAGTGTTTTGACTCAGTCTCAACTTACTAGTCTCAATCTGAATTACAATCAAATAGGAGACCAAGGAGCAAAGGCAATAGCAGGTGCCTTGGCCCAGTCTCAACTCACTACTTTGTACTTAGGAAGTAATCAAATAGCACTCAAAGGGGTTAAAGCAATAGCCAGTGCTCTAACTCAGTCTAAAGTTACTACTCTAGGTTTGCACAATAATAAAATAGGACTCGAAGGAGCAGAAACAATAGCTAGTGCTCTACCTCAGTCCCAACTCACTAGTATGTACCTGGGAAATAGTCAACTAGGAGACCAAGGAGCAAATGCAATAGCAGGTGGTTTAACTAACTCCAAACTGACTACTCTGTACTTAGGGTTCAATCAAATAGGAGACCGAGGAGCAACTGCAATAGCAAGTGCTTTAAGTAACTCCAAACTGACTACTCTTTACTTAGGGTTCAATCAAATAGGAGACCAAGGAGCAAATGCAATAGCAAGTGCTTTAACTAACTCCAAACTGACTACTCTACACTTAGGATTTAATCAACTAAAAGACAAAGGAGCAAGGGCAGTCAGAGAAGCTCTGCCTCACTCCTGGATTAGTGAACTGTACTTAGAACTCAATCAACTAAGCTCTCAAGTCATTGAAGGGCTCAAAAGTTGTAAACCAAACATAAAAGTAAGTTTTTAACTAAAAACATAACTGTCTCACATAACCTTATAACTTAATTAAGAATAAGTGATATGCCTGGTTTAGCACCTTTTATGATGTCTTGAGTTTCGCGACTTATTAAATCACTTTTCAAGTACAGATAAGTAATTTGAGACTGGGGCAAAGCATCAGCTATTGCTTTTGCTCCTTCGTCTGTTATTCTATTCGCTCCTGAACTAGGAACAGAACTGGATGACAACGCTTGTTGTGAACCAAATAATGATGATCCTTGTCCTAGACCAAACAATCCTCCCGGCTCTCTTTTGGGTATAGTCTCCAACTCAAGGTGTTTAAGTTGAGACTGAGTTAAAGCATTAGCTATTGCCTTTGCTCCTTGATCTCCTATTTCATTGCATCCCAAACCCAAAAAAATGAGTTGAGACTGGGGCAGAGCATTAGCTATTGCAGTTGCTCCTTCATTTCCTATCCTATTTCGGTTTGTTTCTGAAAATGATCCCGCTAACGAACTACTACTAAATTTCAGAGTAGTGAGTTTAGAATGAGGTAAAGCATCAGCTATTGCCTTTACTTCTTGATCTCCTATTTCAGTTTGCTGTAATTCTAATTTAGTGAGTTGAGACTGAGGTAGAGCATTTGCTATTGCTATTGCTCCTTCTGTTCCTATAAAGTTGGGAGCTGGACCGAATACTCTTTGATAGTTGCCTAGAGTGAGCTTAGTAAGTCTAGAGTTAGGCAATGCATTTGCTATTGCTACTATTCCTTCTTTCTCTATACCACAGTGGTCTAGATTCAAAGTAGTTAGCAAAGAGCAAGCTATGGAATTAGCTATTGCCTTTGCTCCTTCTGGAGAATTTATCCTATTATAACCGCCAAAGCCACCTACTAACCTCGGCCCTACATAATTTCTGGAAAGATCTAAGAAAGTAATTTGAGACTCACATAAGGAATCTGCTACTACTTTTACTCCGTCTACTCCTATCATGTTATCAGATAAATTCAAGCTGGTAAGTTCACAATGAGGCAAAGCACTAGCTAGTGCCCTTGCTCCTTCGTCGCCTATTTGATTATAGGATATATCTAGAGTAGTGAGTTGACAATGAGGGAAAGCACTAGCTATCGCCTTTGCTCCTCCTGCTCCTATTTGATTACCTACTAAATTCAAAGTAGTAAGTTTAGAGTAAATCAAAGCATCACCAATCACCCTTGCTCCTTCATATCTCATTCCACTATTGCTCAGGTTTAACTCAGTGAAAGAATCTTTGTTCTTTAGAAATCTCAACATTTCTGGAGATATTTTACAGTTTTGAACAGAATCCTCATCCAACAAAAACAAAAACCTGCCTTCCCTCGAACTTTGGCAGTAAAAAGGACTAGCAAGACAAGGACTTAAAATCCTTTTAGCATTCCGACTTAGTTCTCCACGTTCAAAAGAATTGAAGTACTTCTTAAACACTTCAAGTCTTGTTTCTGGGTTCATTAGTCCCTGCCTTACATTTTCGCATTTCTGAATCATTCCCTGTAACTTTTTACTTGACTCCCGAATACTTTCAAGCAGTGCTTCTATAGACTTTTCTCTCTCCACAAACTCTTTTTGCTTCGCAGAAAACCCTTCTTGGATCTTAGAAAGGCACTTAATGGGATAGTCCAGGTCAATCATAACAGTAGAATGTCCTTTGTGAGCAATTCTGGTTTCTCTGCAGTCGCAAATGTAAACTGGGGAGTGACTGGGGTGTTCGCAGTAGTGCTCTACACCTTGGCAGTTTTCCTTGTGGCACGAACCGTCCATTTATTGTATGTGGAGTTTAACTAAAAGGCCCCTTACCTTTAGGAACGGCAAGTTCAAGATTCTTCAACTCACAGACCTCCACCTAGACACTCTAGAAGACATCCAAAGAGCCACTGCAATGACACACAACTTAATAACTTGGGAAGACCCTGACTTTGTAATGCTAACTGGGGACTTAATCACTTCTAAGTTGGGAGGAAAGGAGTTTTACGAATCCCACTGGAAACAGTACACCCAAGTTTTGCTCGAAAGGAAAGTGCCCTGGGCTTTGGCTTTGGGGAACCACGATGTAGAAGGAAGCATCTCGCCAGCTGAAATTATGCTTTTAGACTCCTCTGCTGCGCTTTCATACTCCCAGTTAAGCCCAGACCCCTCACTAGGGTTTTCCACTTACAAAATACCCATTTACAAAGACCAGGAACTCAAAAGAGTGATTTGGGTGTTTGACTCTGGCCAAGAAGTTACACACAAAGGAGTCACTGGCTACAGCAACGTTTCTGTAGAAGCAGTTAAGTGGTACCAAGAAACCTCTGAAGGAGTGGAAGGAGTAGGCTTTGTGCACATTCCGCTGCCAGAGTTCCTTGAAGTAGTTCACGAAAGGAACTTCAAAGGAGTAGCTGGAGAGCCAGTGTGCTGCAGCATGATTAACAGTGGACTGTTCGCAGCAATCCTGAACAAAGGAGACATCAAAGGAGTTTTTGTTGGCCATGACCACTTAAACGACTTTGTGGGCGAGTTGTACGGAGTCAAACTAGGCTATGGAAGAGTGAGCAACGGAATTGAAGACTACAGAGGACTTAAAAGAGGCTGTCGAGTTATCTGCCTTTTTGAAGAAGGAGACTTGGACACCTACATAGTTGAGTACGACAGAACCCTTGTAAGGTACCAAGAGCCAATTAAGAAGTTTCCCTTTCTGCAAGTAGTCAGTGGGAAGCCTTCTCTGTACGAGTTTTAATATAAGTATGAAAGTTTTTTCTAAACTAGCACTGACAGGAGCAAGTGCTTACTCTGGATACGTGGGCTTTAGGATGTACACAGACAGACAGTACAGAGAAGACATTAAAGGTTTATACACAAGTACTATAAACGGAGTGGGAGCAGCAAAAGTAGTAACACTTTCAGTGGTGGATTATATGTACAACTTGAAAGGACTTGACCCTGCTACAGACGAGTACCACGAACAGCGCTCCATCATCCACAGAAGGGTGGCCAACCGAATTCTGAAACTAAGTGTGGCTTCCCGGGGGATTTACTTCAAAGCAGGGCAGTACTTGGGCAACTTAGACCGAATTATGCCTCGCGAGTTCACAGAAGTTTTGAGTGTACTGCAAGACTCAGCTCCGCCTCTTCCTTTTGACCAGATCAAAGTAGTTCTAGAAAACGACCTGCCAGACCACGAGTTCCAGCATATTGACAGAGAAGCCATTGCTGCAGCTTCACTAGCCCAAGTCCACAAAGCCACCCTTAAAACAGGCGAAACAGTAGCAGTGAAGTTCCAGTACCCCTTTTTAGCTACACAAAGCAAAGCTGACTACAAAGTTCTGAGACTGTGCACCAAAGTATGCAACCGCCTACTTAAGTACTACGACTACCAAGACATTGACTTACTGAAGTTATGGAAAACCTTCAGAGACATGATAGCTTCAGAAATCGACTTTATGTACGAAAAAAGAAACGCCGAAAAAACCAGACAGCTGTTTAAAGACAACCCCGACGTAAAGGTTCCCAAGTTCTACTCCAAAATGTGCTGCAGTCGAATCCTCACAATGGAGTTTGTCAACGGAGTCAAAATCAACGACATCGAAGGCCTTGAAGAAAACGGCTTCACGAGAGAAGAAACTCGCAAGTTACTTATGAACACTTTTGCACACATGATATTCCACTACGGACATGTGCACTGCGATCCCCACCCAGGCAACTTGCTGATCACTCGGGGTCCTTCAGGAAAGGCCCAACTGATTCTGCTGGACCACGGGTTCTACAGAACGATGCCTGTTGACTTCAAACTTAAGTTCTGCGAGCTTTGGAAAGCCCTTGTTGAACTTAACTACGACAAAGTCAAGGAAGTAGCTACTGAGTTTGGTTTGGGCAACTTCTACAAGTACTTGCCCTTAATCTTGACTTACAGAACAGTTAACAGCAAAAAACCACTTGGCACTATGATTTCTGAGGAAGAAAAACGCGAACTGCACGTTTCGAATGATCTTTCGTTCGAGAAAATCAGTAGGTTGATGCAAAGTTTGCCTCCTGACATAATGTTTATAGTTAGAACAAGCAACTTAGTAGCGATCCACAACAGAAACTTAGGAGGTTCCACGAAGGACCGACTTGTTCTTTACACTGACTACGCGTTTGAGTCTTTATACACTTCCAAACTCCAGTACTACTTTCAAAAGTTCCTATTTTGGATGAGGCTGTTCCTGCACACTTACTTCCCCGGACTTTTAGGATTAAGTTAAATGGAGTCGAGATTAAAGTCTTACATTAGACCTTTTGAGTCCTCTGGAGAGTTCACAGTGAGTGAACTGAGACCGCAAAGACTTAAAGACTACAGTGACTCTGGAAGGAGTTCTTTTGTTTCGCCGGACTTCGAAGATGCCAAACCTAGGCTGTACACTCCTAAAAGAACTCCTAGCGTTAGGAAAGTCAGAGGGAAACGCAAAAGAGTGGGGTTTGACAACTCCACTAGGGAGGTTTCTTTTCCGTGCCTTCCTAAACCAGGAACTATCATTAAAACTTCCCAATACACTTTAAACACGGATACTTCTTCCACTCCTAGAGATACTAAAAGCCAAACTCTGCGCTCTTCAACTGGTTCCAATAAGCTTATCATTCCTAAGGTCTCTGAGTCCCTTTCCAGTCCAAAGCCCTTGTTCCAGATCCAAAGGTCATCTTTAGAAATAGCTCCTAGCAGACCAAAAACTCAAAGGAAACTTAAACTAGAAGACCTAGAAAAAACCGACGAACATTTATTTAGGTCCTCCCAAAAAAAATTAGATACTAGTTTTTCAGAAAAGCAACTACCTGAAACTTCAATTTCAGACTCAAGTGACAAGAAAAAACTAAACCCCCAACTTGGAAGCATTCCTTCTATCGAGTACGACGATTCCTTTAGTGAAACCGACTCTAAGGAACTCGGCATCAAACTAAGCCCTGTGCCTGAACTCCTTAGGCTTTCAGAAGAGGAACTTTCGCAGGAAAGTCAAGTGATCACCAACTACAGAACTCCTCAAGAAATAACTAAAGCAGCTGTTCTAATCCAAGCTTGGGTAAGAGGACACCAAGTCCGCAGTTCTATCAAGTTACATAAGAACCCCAACAAAGTGCTTTGCAGAGTAGGCCGCAAAGTAGAAGACAAGTACTGCTTGATAAGCATCATCCAATTGGACCACGAAGTGCGGATCCGCGTTAACGAAGTAGGAGGTCCCCAAGTTTGGGAATCCAAACTTAAAAAACCTCTGAACCTGTCCTACAAAAACATCTGCAAAAGACTAGTAATTCGCAACAACCAACTCAGAATAGCAAAGTCACCCAAACACTCCCAATCTAAGTGGAACATGATTGCAAGGGTTATGAAGAAGCTAACCAACAAAGGGTACTTGCTCCAGTTCTTCGTTGACGAAGGCTGCCACAAACTGCTTATCAAGGCCAGAGAAATTGACTCAGACCAAGAATTCACTAAGGTCTGCGAAATCTGTTTTAAGGTGAAAAACACCGAAGACCTAAAGAAGTACATTAGCTTAATTATAATTCCCAACCTCAGCATACAGGAAGGAAACATTCAACTACTTCAAAACCAACCCAAAGACTCCGAAGAGAAAAAACTGCTTTTAGAAACCACTTCTGACATCCAAGAAAAAAACTTCAGTATTTCGATGTTTGAAAACCAAGAAGGCATACTAGTAGAAGCCAGGCAAAACTCCAAGTTGTTCACCTTACAGCTAAGACTCAAACTCCCTGACTCACCTTCCCGGCAAACCATCGACAAAATCTGCCAGGACATCCTCTCACGTCTCAAAATCATCACTAAAAACGGCAAAGAAGCACTTGCTATTGGAAGCAAACGCGAAATAGTCTACAAAAAAGGCAACTACATCCAAAACACTTACTTCATCGTGTGTGCTTACCGCAAAAAAGACCTAGTTGAGGTTAATGCCTACAACCCTGTTTCTGGAGAAAACTTTTCAGTGAACTTAAGCAAGCACGCAATTAACATAAAGCACGCAGAACAAGAAATAGCCAAGATAATTCCTAAACTTACACTGCAAAAGGACTCCAAACAACTAGTTCTTAAAACCTAAACTGTTTTACTACTAAAATAAACTGGGAACCCTCAGTGCTGCTTCTAACAAACTTAGTTTCCACCTTAAGTCCCAGTCCTTGACCTGGCACTTGCTTAGTTCTTTTTGCATCCCTTCTGCACACTTGGTTTCACCCAGACACTTGTTGTTTTCTAAAGTAAACCAACCCAGAGTGTTTATGTCTAACTTGCAACTAAAGCATCTTGTAGAGTTGCACACTGCGCAGTTTTCACTGCAAGCTTTGCATACTCCTGAGTCTTCGTAATAGCCAATTCCACACTCCTTCAAACATTTTGAGTCCTTAAGCACTAGTCCCTCTCCACATAAGTAACAAGTTTCTGCGTCCCTGCAAGCTTTGCATGGGCACTTTTCGCAACCGAGCTCTGAAAGGTAGAATCCCTCTAAGCACTCTGAACAAATCCCTTCTTCACAGACAGTGCAGTTCTCAGGACAAGCAAAACACTCTGACCCAACTGGGTACTTTCTTAGCCCACAACTCTCCACACACTCATCTTTGTTAATGAAGAGTTCTTCTTGACAGCTAAAGCAAGTTGTGGAGTTACAGAGTTCACAGCCTATGGAACAGTCAACACAACTAGAGTTAGTTTGGTAGGCTTTTGAAGGGCATTCTGTTACACAGGCTCCTTTGTAACTTAGTAAGTCCCCTAGACAAGACTCACAGAAAGTACTTGAGTTGCAAGTTAAACAAGGGTAAGAACAAGGTTGGCACTGGTTTGTCTGTGTTCTGAAAGAAGTGCTGTTGCAGTTTTCTAGGGGACTTTTGCACTCAGTATTGTTTAAAAAGTATTTAAAAGTGCATTCGTAGCACTCGTTGTACTCCTTTCCGAAACAAGATAAACAGTTGGAGTGGCATGCTTCACAGTCTGTTCCGTTGAAGAAGTAAGTTTCTTGGCAAGTTGGTGCTACTTTGCACTCTGACTGGTGTAAGTAGTAACCTTTTTCGCAAGTAAAGCACTTTTGAGAGTCGCATTCTCGACAATTCTCACTACAAGGAAAGCAGCTGTCAGCTTTTTTGAAGAACCCAAAAGGACACTTTTGAATACACTCTTCTTCGTACTCAAAATAGCCCTCTGCACAACTTAAACACTTGCCATAACTGCCGCACTGCTTGCACTCTTCACTGCAGTCAAAGCACTCTTTGTCCAGCACATAAGTACTTAAAGGACACTCACTAATGCAACTCCCTTTGTATAGAAGCTGAGTGTTTCTGCATTGAGTGCACTGGTTTTCTTGGGGGCCGTAGCAAGACTCACACTTAACACTGCAGTCTAAGCACTGGTTTTCTTGGGAAAGATATCTGTAACTAGGGCAACTAGAAATACACACTCCGTCGTTCAAGTAGTAGTTATCTTTACACAAAAGGCAAGTTTCTAAACTTAAGCACTCAGCACAAAACTCCCCACACTCTTCGCAGGACTCAGACCCTGCAAAGTAGCCTTTGCTGCAGTTTAAGTTTACTTGGCACCTTCCGTTGTTCCACCTGTGGCCTCTAGAACACTCTACACAGTGGGAGTCTAAAGGGCCAATGCAAGAATCACAAGACTTGTGGCAGTCTCCACAGTGGTACTTTTCTAAGAAGTAAGTTGTGCAGGAGTAACAAGAAAAAGAGTCACTTCCAAAGCATTCTTGGCAGTTTCCAAAGCACTTTTCTAAGGAAAAAGGCTCTAGAGCTTTAAAAACAATGGAACTCTCTTCAGAATTAGGATTGGAACTGTTGTAGAAGGTGCTGGTACTCAATGCCAAGAAGTAAACCTCAGTTTGAGTTGAGTAAGAGTCGATGAAAACTACGTTTTTTTGGTCGTAAACTCTAAAAGCCCTTAGTTTGGGCATTTGAGACTCAGTAAACCAATATAAGATTCCTGCCTGCAAGTTTGCGGTTCCAAACTTAGTTTGATCTTTTATAACTCCAGAAACCAAAACTCCGTCGTAGTAGTCCTTGGAAAGGGAACTAAAAGTAACACTAGTTTCTTTGAAGATCCACTCAGTGTTTCCTTGCTTGTCCAAAAAAACTAAGGTGTTGGATCCCAACAGCACAATATAGTTCTCAGTAACTACTAGGTCTTTAAAGCTCCCGATACTAACTATAACTTGCCAAACCTCAGAAAAGTAAGTGTCTAGTTTAGTAAGCTTGGTTTGAGAAGTGTTTGTAACCAAATATCCTGCTTCTTGAGTGAGTTCCATAGACAAGGGAGTGCCTTCCACTACTAAGGAGCTCCTTCCTTCCAAAATAGTGGTTTCTGGATGGCAGCTTTGGTAAGACAGTACATAAGAAGTAGAGTCTTTTACTTGCAACTTGTAAGCTAAAGAGTCAGCTTCTTTGCAGTTGCCAACCCACTCACTAGAGCGAACCTGTCCCTCTTCTGAGATTTTTAACAACAAAGGTTGCCATGTTTTGAGTTTGGGGTTAGTTACAAAGGTGAGTTCTGGAATTTCGGTATAAGAAACGTAAAAAACGTTCACTAGCACTCCTAGTTCTCTTTTTGAGAGAACCAAGTCAACAGGGTAGTACAGGTTGTCTCCTTGCAAAGTGATGCTCCAGTCTACAGATTCTAAGTTGCTAGACAGTTTGGATATAAAAGTTTGGTTACTTTGCCCACCTAAGAAGTAAGTGCCTTCTAGGGAACCCACTATGCTTGAGGGCTTTGCCCAGAGCCTTTTTAAGTCTTGGTAGGCCTCATATTTGTAGCACAACACTTGGCTCAAACCAAGGTATATCCACAGTATCTTTTGCATAAATTATTATTACCTAAACAAGCAACTAGTTCCTTTCTCTTCCCAGTCTGCTTTGGAAACCCAAGCCTCAGGCTGCTCCTGCAAAATGTTAGCGTAAGCTGCAGCACCAATAAACACAGAGTACCTCCTATAAGGAGGGTCCTCTACTTTTATTTTTACTTTAGGCACTTCTTGCTCGTGTATTGTTCTGTTGCGTTCTCGGTAGTCTTTGTGGAGCTTTTTAAGTTCTTTAGTAACTCTGTTGACCATCCCAGGAAACATGGTAGAGCCTCCACTCATAACTATAGACTTCATAAGGTCTTTTCGGTTGTCTATGGGGGCTTTCATTAAGGAGTTAAAAACTAATTCTGCAAACCCCGGTTCGTCGATTTGGAGCAGTCCTGGGTTGAAAAGTGCTTCGGGGGCTTCGAAGCGTTCCCTACCCACACGCACCCAAGACCCATCTGGCAACTGGAAGTCCTGTTCCAAAGCAGTAGTAGTTCTGGAGAGTTCCCTATCTTCTTTTATGTTTGGACTTACAAAACAAGACTTCTCTTTGATCTCCCTGACAAGTTCGAAGTCAAAGGAATAGTCAAAGTGGTAACCCCTTATTCCCAGTAACTTCAGCATGTAGGCTGTAAGGGTCCTTCCAGCTACGTTAATGCGCTCAATAGCGTTGTTGATTATACTTCCTTTGTAAATAGGAATGCAGTGAGTCACTCCTTCTCCTGAGTCCACAACCAACCCTGTCATCAGTCCTTGGGCGTACAAAGCTAGAGTTGCCTGGATTTCTACTTTTAAGCCTTCGAAGCCAAAAGTCTCAAACATGTGCTCGCACATCACTTCTCGGTTCTTCACTGGGTTCATAGGAGCTTCAGACAACAGAATCCGAGTGTTTCCAAAGTCAAAGCTCATCTAAGTAGCTAATACCTGGTCTAGAAAAGTGTACTCCCAAAGTTTAAGCATGCCTTCCCAGTCCTCAATGATTCCATGCTCGAGAGGTCTGAACAAGTCCACTGAGTTCCCGAACTTCATAGCGTCGTGCCCAACGTACTCACGGCCCATTTCTCCTGTGAGGCTCTGGAAATGCCTGTTCGGTCTTCCAATAAGACAAGGCACAGTCAGGTCTGGAAAGTTGCTACTGCTCCAACCAACCTTTAGGTAACCTGTTCCGTTATCGCATATAAGAGCCTGCATAATATGGAAGACTCGCTTCTCACTCCTGTTTTTTCGCTAGAAGAAAGTGGAGACGAAGCAGTGGAGTACCTGAAGGCAGTCAGAGTCCAGGCCCAGCAACTAAACCAAGTCCCTCTGGAGCACCCAGAAGCCTTTGCAGAGTCCAAGTACCTAATTGAAAGCTCCATCCCTAGGTACTCTTTGGACATTTCTGAAAACACGGTGGAAACCATATGCCAAGAATTTGGTTACATTAGGAACTACATTGAGCACTGGAAAACTCCACAAGAAGCCTCTGAACGGTACTTCGGAACTAAGCAGGAGTGGCACCAGTACATGACAGCTAACAAGCCTTTTCTGGAGTACCTTGTGAAATTCGACCAGGTTACGGTTAACCAGCTTTTGAGTTGGTGCTCTGAGTTCCAAGACTTTCTGAACTTGAGCGAGTGGATTTACGCCCTTCTGGGGTGCTTAGAACTTCCCCTGCTTCCAGAAACAGCCTGCAGCCTAAACTTTATTTTGGTCCAGGCAGTGAAAGCACTTCCCTTTAGCCAAGCTGCACTGATTATAGTGCTGGTTACTAAGTTTTTCGGACAAAGAGTTGTTTAATTACTTTTTTTGATGTTTTCAAGGTTCTTTTTGGCTTTTTTGAGTTCTATTTTCTTGAGCATTTTTTCTTTGTTGAAGTAATTAACAGTGAGGTACTTGCCTCCTATGTTGAGGCCCTTGAGGCGCTCGAGGGCGTTTTTGGCGTCAAAGATGTCTTCGTAAATAACAAAGGCAGAACCCTTGGTGTCAGGTGCAATTCCCCTTCTGATCTGTCGAATAGCTCCGTACTTGCCAAAGACTTCGTAAAGCTGCTCAGAAGTGATTTTGACAGGCAAGTTCCTTACGTAAAGCACCCTGTTGACTTCTGGAGGGAGTCTGAACTGCTCAGATATCGAGGACATCTTTATTAGTATTCCTTTGTATTTTAAATTCAAAATGGAAAGGAAAAGACCAAAACAAAAGATCGAAACTAACGCCCAGGCCAAACCCAAAGACTTAAGGCCTTTGAACTCCAAGGACTTCCAGACTTCACTCATCAAACCTGTAGTGGCCTTTCTAACCAGGAACCTGTTCCACAGTCCTGTTTCTTTGGGAACTCTCCTCAACCCTGACCCTAAGCTTTTCTTCAGCATTTTGGACTTCAGCTTTAAACTCCTCGACCCCTACTCCTCCTGCACTAACGAAGTTGAACTTACTGTGTTCATGAAGTGGCTGGGCTACCCCTACGCTTTCACACCGCAAATGCTTAGCGGCAACATGTCTCACTGGGGACATGCCCTTTACTTGCTGCATTGGGTAGTCCAGCACGTGAAGTTTGCGCAGGTTTTGGAGTTCGAGGAGTTTCCTGAGTACTGTTTGAAGGCCTTTGGGTGCAAGATGAAAGGGAGTTCTTGGTTGGACCAACGGCAGAAGTTCATAGAGAAACTCAAAGCCAAAGCAGAAGAGTTTTTTAACGAACAAACTTTAGTGACCCAACAGCTTTTAGAAACCAGACAAGAAGTAGACGCTCTATTGTATGACCCTTTGGAAGCCCTTGAAAGCAGTGCTTTTGAACTCCACGAAACAAACAGCTTCCTTGAACACAAAATCGAAACCTTGTCACCTTTACTTGCTGAGGCCAAAGACACTGCAGCTAAGTGCTGGGATGACTTTAAAGCCTTATTTAATGTAGAAACTATTGACGAAGACTTGTCTTGTCTGTTAAAAGAAAAAGAAAACAAGTTAAACTTAAAGTTCATTCCCCTAATTCAGACCCAAACTGACCTTGAAAACGAAATTAGGGACAAAACTCAACACTCTGAAGAACTTGACTTAGAAGTAACTCAAAAGACTCACTGTGTAGCCGAACTCGAAGCCATCAGTATGAGGATCCAAGAACTCAAAGAAGTCACTAATCAAAAACAAAGTGCTTTTGAAGAATTAACCAAAAAGTCACAGTCACTCAACCGCGAAGTTTCGAACCTGAATAAAAGAAACCAAGAAAAAAAACAAAAAGCACGCCAAGTAATACTTGAAGACACCCAAATCATAGCCCAGCATGCCCAAAAAGTAGCAGAGTGGCTCCAAGAACTCACCACAAAGTAATGCTAAATAAAAATGCTCCAAGCAGACTTCATTTGTTTTGACGCTGACTTCACTTTGATTAAGTACAAACTAAAGAACTTTTTGAGGCTAGAATACCAGTCACTAAGTAGGTGCTTAGTTAAACTGGGCTACCCTGACCTTTTCAACCAAGAAGAATTCCTTTCCAAAATGCACACTCACATACTCAACGGGCTAGTTGCAGACCTTCAAAACGGCTTTTTGCTTAAGCTCAGTAAAGACCACAGAGTCTTAAAAGCTTACTACGGCTTCGAGGAACTGAGTCCTCAAAAGGTAGAAGAACACTACGGCAGCTCACTTTTGTTCCAACTAGAAGACATCACTAACTACTACGTTCCTGGAAAAAGGTGGGTGTTTCTGACTCACTTTGCCTACGGAGCAGCAATGCTTTTCAGAGCAGGTGTTGAGCTTTACAAACGTGGAGAACTGAGTTCTTTGGAAAACTTAGTAACAGACATCAAAAAAGCCGTAAACATGAACTTCGACACAGTGAATGGAGAGAGCCTTGACTCAGAGTTTTACCCAGCTTTTTACGCAGACCCTAAACCTTACGTCCACAAACACCACGAAGACATTGCCAGCAGCTTAGAGGCTTTAAAAGCCAGAGGCAAAAAGTTGGTGTTAGTAACTAACTCTTCCCAAGAGTACTCAGAAGTGATCTTCAAGCATGCTTACGGAGAAAACTGGAAAAACTACTTTGAGTACTTAGTTTACTCTGCAAGGAAACCTTTTTTCTTCTCAAACGAAGCTCCTTTTGAACAACTAGGTTGCAAGGAGTTCAAAGCAGGTAACTCTAAAGAACTCGAAAGGTTACTAGGCGAGGGCTCCTACGTTTATGTGGGAGACCACTACATAGGAGATGTGCTGGCTCCTAAGTTGTACGCAAACTGGAAAGTAGTGGCTTTTTTAGAAGAGATTTACTATGAAAAGGGTTTAGAAAAGATTTCTACTTGTGAAGAAATAGAAGTCCTTGACAAAAACACTCCGCAAGACGAAGTGCTGGAGTACTACCAAGAGTGGGGAAGTTTCTTTCTAGAAGGCCCAACTGAAACTTTGTGGTGGAGTCTTATAAAGCAGTACAGTGACTTGTGCGCTCCTAATCTCGAGAGTTTACTAAGTGTTTTAGAATAATACAGTTATGAGTACTCAGCGTCAGTGAGTTGGCGCAAAGGAACTCGGGGTCCTTTTCTGTTAATGGAGACTTTGGTGCGTTTAAGTAGTTTGTTTTCTAGTTTAAGAGTTGACTTCCAGGCTTTAAAAGCACAAGAAACCCTTAAGTAGCCTTGTTGTTCGTAGATCAGTTTGAGTTTTAGCAGAGTAACTTTGAAGTAGTGCTGTTTCAAAAGGTCCCAAGAGGTTTTTAGCCTCTTAGACAACTGTTTGCCCAGAGTGTTTTTGAGCGCAAAGGGCAAAGAACAACTTATGAAGCTTGCGTCTAGGTTGTAGGGCTTTTTCCAAGCTAAAAAGGCTCTGTGGAGCTTAAAGGAACAAGCTCTTCCCATCAGGTTCCAGACTTCTGAAAGCCTTTCGTAAAGTATGTTGCTCCGAGTGATGCTTTGGGTGACGTACCTAACTATGTGGAGGAAAGAGTGCTTCAGAAGTCTTTGAGAGTAGTTTTTGGGCAGCACTGACAAAGAGTTTAGAACTAGTGCAGCTTTTACTTGGTCTTTGTTTAAGTTGACTCTTTTATGTTTGACACTAACACAAACTCCAGCTTTAAAGTGACTAAAAGCCCTTTCTAGCAACTTTTTATGGGAGAACTCGCAGTGCTTCAGGACAGGCTTCAGAACAAGTTTTAACTGCATTTGTTCCCACTCAGAAAGGATTTCTTCAGTTTTGGAAACTTTATTGATGTGCCTAAAAGCCTTTTTGAGTCGTTTGGAAAAAGCTTTGTAAAGAGTGTTGCAACCCAAGAAAAGACTTTTAGAGGGTTGGTTTTTGAGTTTCTGGAAACCAACTGCAAGCAACTCAGAGTTAACAGAAGGAGTTAGAACTGAACTGATTATCTCAAGGCCTTCTTCTGCAACTGCTAAGAACTCACCAAAGTCCCTGATGCTTTTAAGGGAGTTTTTCTGGAGTTCTTTTTCACGCAAGCTAAAACAAGTTCCTAGTTTCAAGAGTGTAGCAGTGTGTTTTTTGGTTTTGTGTTTTTGCAAGTAAACTGAAAAGTACTTTTTAAGCAGTAACTTGTTTTGCTTGACTTGTTGTAGCTGGAGAGTTCTGGACAACCACTGACTCTTAAAAGTTCCGAAAAAGCTGAGCAACTGGAAGTGCTGACTGAGTTGTCTGGAAAACAGTTTTTTTACCACAACTAACAGGTCCAGTGAGTACCTATTGGAGTTGATAGTGGAAAGATTGGGTGAATAAAGAACACTCATTTCGCGTTTGGAGAGTTGAGACTTGTTTGGACTTAAAAAAGGTTTTGTGAGGAACTGGACTCTTTTAAAAGCGTCAAAGGTTCTTCTTTGGAAAAACTTTTCTAAAACAAGGGCTAGTTTGGAGTTGGGTGTTTTCTTCAAATTTTGAAATGCTGTTTGAACGCGGCGAGTCCACAACTTATACAGGAGAAGGGCTAGTTCTTGGTTTTTCGAAGAGGCATTTTCTTCAGTAGAACAAGTGTCGTCCAGTCCTAGCTCAGAATCAATTCTACTCAGTAACTGGGAAAGGAACTCTTCCTTTTTCCCCTGCAAAATGTAATCTCTGGCTGAGTTCAGGAACCCCTTGAGTTTTCTGTTTTGTTCGTGTTCTGAGTACCACAACTTCCGCAGGTCGTACACGTGGTTAGCAAGCACCCTCAAAGGCTGGTTAGAGAGTATTTCAATAGAGTTCGACTTGCTCATATTAGAAATGGGGGAGTCAAAAATATCCCAAGCAGACTTGGAAAAAGTAGCTGACTTCTACGACTCAGTAAGAGAACTATACAAAAGGAACTCCATCAACTACGACACACAGCTCCAGTTAGATTTAGAAGAAAAAATTAGAGACGAAATGTACGAGTTGTCCCAAAGCCTTTCCAACGACGATTTGAATGAAATGGGCAAAGTTTACGTGGCACAAACCAAGTTCAACTTGTTTGACTTTTGCCTTGAAAAACTCCTGAACTACTTGTGCTTGTACGACGAAGAAGCCGTTAAGCTGCTTTTTCTAATCTCAGAGGAGATGAAGGGCGTCTTCGAAGGAGTCTGCAAGTACTCCAGCCAAGTCACTCGGAGAGCTACTAAACTCAAAACAGACCTCAAACAACAGCAGCAAGAAACTGAACAAGTCCTCCAAGCTGCTGAACTCCTCGAAAAAACCACCCAAGAACTCAACCAGCAAAGACAAGAACTCCTGAAACAAATCGATGAAGCCCGCAACGAAAACAAAAAAACCATTGTCGAACTTGAACAAGAAAACAGACGCTACCTAGACCAAGTCATCAGAATGGCTAAGCAGTCAGCCCAACACCAAATATTTTCCCCAATGAGGACTCCCAGAAAGTCCAGAGCCAGTCCTTCTTTGATGTCTCCCAGAGTGCCTAAGCCCCAACTTAAACCGCTTTCACTCAAACAACTCAAAGACTTCATTGAAGAAGTTTTTGCTGCCAAGTCCAACCATGACCTTAAGTGCCACCAAAACAAACAACCCCGGGAAACCCTAAGTCAGTTCATTCCTACTTTTCTAAAAAAAAAGTACGGGCTGAAGTCCATTATCACGGAGTGGACCAGTTCAGTCTTCAAAGCTCTGGACAAGTACAGTTACGAAATTGACGTTAAGTTGTTCAGCAAGATGCTTAACAACGAAGTCAATGAACAGTACTACTTTGTTTTCAAACAAGTTAAGGAAACCATGGTGCAACTCTACAGACAGTACATAAGAACTAAGTTTCCTTACATGCAAGAAAAGGCCATTAAAGAGTTGTTCAGTGACGTGTGGAACCAGAACCTAGACGAAGAAGCCTGGAGTTACATAGTTTCTAACTTGTACTCTGTGCAAGACCAAAGGCGTCTTTGCTCTGAAATCCAAAAACAAACCAATCCCAAAAAGTCCAAAAGGGTAGTATCTTTCCAAGTCCTTGCAAACATAGTGCTTAGGTTCCAGTTAGAAGGCTACGAAGAACTCATCCAGCCCTTACTCAGGAGACTGAGTTCCAAAGACACTGACAACGACGGAGTGCTTTCAACTGAAGAGTTCAGAGAACTAGTTAAGGACCTTTCTCTGCAAGAAGAAACTTCGCACCTTTTAAAGGCACTGGACCCCTTCCAAGTAGGCAGTATAACTTTCTCAGATATACTGAATGTTTTGAACGAGCAAGAAACTAGGTTCTCCAGCATTCAAAAGTCCCCTGGACAAGATAAACAAACTAAACTACTTTGAAGATAACTTGTAAATATGCAATATATTCACCGGTACAACACCCTTTTGATAAAAAGACCCTACACCACCAAGTGCATCACATGTGCTTTCATCGGTGCAATTGGCAACTGTTTGTCTCAGTACGTCGAAAGAAAACAGAAGAACCAAAGCTTCTCTGGGAACTTTGACACCAAGCAGTGCGCCAACATGGCTTTGTTTGGTTCAGCCTACGTAGCCCCTGTGCTCCACAACTGGTACGGAGTCCTTGAAAGGTTTTTTCCCCAACAAGGAGTCAAGTCTACGCTTTTGAAGGTTTCTTTTGACCAAACCTTTTTTGCTAGCTTCATGATAGCTTCTTTCATGATAGGACTGAGTGCCTTGAACGGAGAGTCCTTTGAAAAAGGTTTTTCTAAGTTCAAAGAGCACTACTGGGAAGCCATCCTGGTTAACTGGAAGATCTGGCCCTTAGTTATGGTGCTTAACTTCCGGCTGGTTCCTCTGCAGTTCCAAGTGTTGTTTGTGAACTTTGTTGCAATCTTTTGGAACGCATACTTGTCTTACGTGACTAACTCTAACTAAGTTCAGTATTTAGTAATTAAGTCTTTTTCAAGTTTCTGTTTAAAACTTCGCAGAGAAAATTTAGAGTGGACTGACTTGAGCCCTTTTTGTCCCATAGAAGCAGCAAACTCAGGGTCCTTTACTATTTTGTTCATAGCTTCGCCCCACTCAGAGTCTTTCTGCACCAAAAAACCAGTTTCTCCCGGAACTACGGTTTCTTTGGGGCCTCCGCTGTTGCAAGCTATCACGGGAGTGCCTCTGTTCATGGCTTCAATTGGAACTATTCCGAAGTGTTCTGTTTATGACTTACCGTTTTCAGGAGTGTACAGACAACACACTGACTTCTGCAGGACTTGTTCTTTTTGGGAGTTAGAAAGGTTCCTTAAAAAGTAAACCTGGGAATCAGGGTAGGAGTCTTCCCAGTTATCCACTACACAGTAACTTAAGTTGTTTTTTTGTGCCAACTCAGTTAAGTAGTTGAAGTACTCCACGTTCTCTGAAAGCCTGGGGTCGTAGCCTCCTCCTATCACCAAAGACACATTTGAGAACTTGTTTTGCGAAAAGCCTAGCAGGGCTTTTTCAATGGTTTTTTTGCGCTCGTACCTGTTCAGGGACACAAAAAAGTCTTTTCCTTTTAAAAAACTTGGTTTTTGGAGCACTGGCTGGTAACTAAGTTCTATGCTGGGGTAAAGTACGTCTAGTTCGAGTTTGTGCAAACTAGGGAACTGCTTTTCCACTATACTCCTAGTGAACTGGCTGTTTACGTAAACTTTGTTGGCAGTCCGAATGCCCCACTCTTCTGCCTTGTCCAGTGGCCACCTGTAAAGTCTCTTCAAAAAGGACCCTCTGTCTGTACAAAGCAGTTTGTCTGGAAAGTGGCAGTAAAACACTACTTGGGCCCTTGTGATCCAAAAAACTGGCAACACAGCTGAGACTTGGTCTACAATGATGTAATCGTGACGCCCTGCAAAGAGTGCAACGTGAATGCACGCCAGCAGCATTCTGATTAAGGAACAAAAAGCTATGCACTTGCCCAAGATACTGCGTGGCCACAGACTTCCTCTAACTTCTACTCTAAGCCCTCCGTCCACTGTGCAGGAAAAGGCCCTTTGGGGGTCGTGGTGTGGAGTGTAGATGGTGACTCTGTGTCCTGAGTCCTGCAGAGCAAGTGCCATGTTGACTATGAGTTGCTCTGCTCCTCCTATTCCTAGGTCGGGATGTATTATTGCTATGTTTTTGGACATAATAATGGAAGACTTTTTAACTAAACAACTAAACTTGCTGGAGTCAGAACACAAAGCTGAAGTCCAGCAAAGTCTAGATAACCGGTCCAGACTGAGCACCAAATACCTTGAAAGCGAAGGTGTCTGCTTGACTAAACTAAAAGTGCTGAAACTAAAGACTGGACTCTTCGGCAAGGTACTAGTGAGTTTAGGAAAAGAACACACGCTTTTGCCCTCCCATAAACTGACTCCTGGAGACACAGTAGGAGTCTACACTGCCAACCCTGCAAACCCTGAGGCTACGGGAGTGGTTTACAAGGTCAAGCCGTCCAAAGTTACTGTTTCTTTCCAGGAATTTTCTGTCGAAGAAGAAAAGTGTGGAGTTATTTTGCTAGCCAACGACGTTACTTACAGAAAACAAAAACAAGCTATTGAAGCCCTGAGAACTCTCAAAGAGGACTCTTGGGCTTTTGGACTCAAAGAAGCACTTATGCAGGAAAGACAGCCCAGAGTTTTGGAAGATAGTGGCAACTTGGCTGAGTTCAGTTTTCCACTCAACAGCACTCAGAGGAGAGCAGTTGCCACTAGCTTCACTTGGAAAGACTTAGGAGTTATTCACGGACCTCCTGGAACTGGCAAAACCACTACAGTAGTGGAACTGATTCTCCAAGCTACTGCCAGAGGCCTTAAGGTGCTTGCTACTGCACCTTCTAACATTGCAGTGGACAACATGGTTGAAAGACTTGGCGGGAAAGTGAAAGTTTGCAGAGTGGGGCATCCTGCTCGGTTGATGGAGTCAACTATGAAGTACTCCTTAGACAACTTAGTCAAAAGCACCCAGCAACAAAAGTTCTCTTCTGAAGCACTCAGAGAAATCGAGAAAATCCAAAGAAACATTCTTAAAAACAAAGGAAACTCTCGAGAAAACAGGTCACTTATGAGGGAACTGAGAAGCGAAGTTAAGGAACGCCAGAAACTCGCAGTCACAGAAGTCTTGGATGCTTGCCAAGTTGTTCTTGCAACTAATGTTTCAGCTAGTTCTAAGTTCCTCCAAGAGTACGCCAAGCAAATTAAGGGGTTTGACTTAGTAGTTATAGACGAAGCAGCACAGGCTTTAGAGGCAAGTTGCTGGATTCCAATTTTACTAGGCAAAAAACTTATTTTAGCAGGAGACCACAAACAACTACCTCCAACTATACTTAGCAAGGACTCCCAGGAACTAAGCGTCACTTTGATGGAAAGAGTAGCGGAGGCATACTCAGAGTTTTGTGTAATGCTGGACGTGCAGTACAGAATGAACTCTTTAATCATGAACTGGAGCAACTCTGAGTTTTACTCAAACCAACTCAAAGCCCACGAAAGCGTTGCAAACCACACTGTTGAGTCCTACCCCCCACTTATGCTTGTAGACACAGCTGGGAAGAACCTCACAGAGACTTCAGGAGTTTCAAAGTGCAACAAAGGCGAAGCAGAAATAGTCAAAGGCTTAGTTGAAGAACTCAAACAGGCAGGAGTGTCTGGGATTGGAATAATCACTCCCTACAACGCCCAAGTGGAACTCCTCAAAAGCATACTTAAAGAAGAAGTGTCTAGTGTGGACGGGTTCCAGGGCAGAGAAAAAGAAGTAATAATCATTACTTTAGTTAGGTCGAACCCCCAAAGGGAAGTAGGGTTTTTAGTAGACTACAGAAGACTCAACGTTGCAGTAACCAGGGCAAAGAAGTTGCTTTGCGTAGTAATGGACACAGACACCATAGGTAGCAGTGAGTCTCCTCAGTTCCTTAAAAGCCTAGTTAGGTACATGAGGGAACACTCTGAGTTCAGGTCGCCCGAATTTTTTGAACTAGGTTTTATAGAGGTCAAAAACACCAAAGAAGCACCTGAAACCAAACCTAAAAAGAAAAAACACAAAAAGAAAAACCAACCCCAAGAAGTTAGTCAAAAAACACTTAAACTTGAAGAAGACACACTTAGACTTGAAGAAGAAAAACTCAACAAAATTCTTCAAGAAATCAACAGTTTTGCTTCCAGCAGTTCCACAGAAGTGTACCGCACTCCCAATTTAAGTGCTGAAAAGCGAAGTAAAGTCCACGAACTCTGCAAAAACCTGAACTTGTTCCACCAAACCAGGGGTTCTGGCAAAAAGAAACCAATCACTGTTTCCAAAGTTCCCTTTGAGTCTAAGTCTTCAGTGCAGTTCGAAGCACTTTCAGACCTTTCGTCTGAAGAAGAAGAGTCCAAAGAACCCCTGGCCTCCACAAAACTCCAAAAACAAGTAACTAAACAACAGGAAGACGAAGACAAACTCCTCGAAGACTTAATCCAGAAAAACAAACACTGCACCAAACAAGGCTGCACCAAACTCATAGGAACCATCAAAGTCAACTGCAAGCACTGCAGAGGAGTGTTTTGCATGGGGCACGGCCAGGCCGAAGCCCACGGCTGCAACTCTGCTGCTAGACTAGCTGCCCAAAACGCACCTAGCAAACCTCCCAAAAAGTTGTCCATAGCTGAAAAAAACTACCTCAAGAAAAAAGTCCAGGACAAACTGCACAAAAGCAAAAAGAAAAAGTAATTAATCAAGAGGTTTGATGAATTTTCCTTCTCGCCAAAGACCCCTAACGACCTTTCCGTCTTGCTCTTGGAGCACTCCTACTCCGTGGACTTTGTTTTGGTAAAACTCGCCTTCGTACTTGCTTCCGTTCCTGTTGAACAAACACCCGAAGCCTTCTCGCATTCCGTCCTTCCAGGACCCCAAGTACTCCCTTCCGTTGGCCCACCTGTGCCTTCCAACTCCATTCATGCAGTTCTTGGCCCACTCCCCCATATAAGAAGACCCGTCTTCCCAGGTGTAAATTCCAATCCCTGACTTCTCGTCTTTGTTGTAGTAACCTAAGTACTCACTTCCTGCTGCCCAGATGTTCTTTCCCAGGCCGTGTTGTTTGTCGTCCTTCCACTCGCCTTCGTATATGTCTCCACTAGTCCAGATTTGTTTTCCACGACCGTCCCTTTTCTCTTGCTTCCACTCTCCAATGTAGATAGTTCCGTTATCATACCTGTGCTGAGAAAAAACCCTTTCTCCAGCCACTAGTTCTGGAGAAGGCAGCAGAATGCTTTGGATTCTTTCACTAGCTTTTGCAACCTCTTCTTCTATTTCTTGTTGGCGTTTTTGCAGGGCCAACACGTCATTGGTGGCTTCTTGCTGAATTTTAGGTGTTTGTTTTTTAATTTTGATTGAAGGCTTCGAAGGACTTTCTACAAAGTCGTTCCTCGGAGGTTCAGTTTTAAAGAGTTCTTGCTTGATCCAGAGCCAAACTGTTTATAGCTTACGAAACCCGTCGCTGGCCAGGTCCTTCCACTTGTTGAGGTTCCCTGCACTCCCAAAAGTGTCTCTGGGAGCTATGAAGCACTTCTTCCACTCGCCTTCATAAACGTCTCCGTCTACGTGAACGAACCTGCCTGTGCCCCGAGGTCTGCCGTAAGACCAGTGTCCTTCGTACTTAGCTCCGTCTGGCCACTCCATAACTCCTTTTCCGTCCCGGAACCCTCCACACCACTCCCCTCGGTAAACTGCCCCTGAACTGTACTTGTAAGGTTTTCTTTTAGAACGCAGTTTAGGCATCCTGGCCTTGCTGCTGAGGGTTTCTTTGATTTCTTGCAAAGAAAAGTAGTTGTGGTTCGACTTAACTTGGCGTTTGTAGTGAAGAACCTGTTTGCGAGCCTGGTAGCCCATCCAAAGGGCTTCGAGTTTGGGGATGTGTGGTTTGAGACTTTCAATTCCTGGTTTTCCTTCAAAGACCCTAGGAGAAGTCTCTGGAGTTTGGTCATCTGACTTCTGTTCATAAGTAATGTCCTGCTTACAACTTACATAACTTTTCAGGTCAAGTTCGTGTTTGCCCAGTAAGTGAGTGCAGTCGCATCCTTTGCAGTTTAAGTTGCCCATTTCTACGTTAAATTTAAATAACTCTATCAACTAACTCTAGGTTCCCTGAAGTGTAGTTGTACACCCAAGTCCAGTTGTGTTCCAAAAAGAAAACTTGTTTGTTCTGCAACATGGGAGAACAAACTCCCCACCAGTTCCTAGTAGGCACTTGTCTTTCCTTCACTACAACTTCACTTTCTAGCTTAATTGCTTCGAACTTGTCTGTTTGCAGCACTATAATGCTATCTTCTATACCTGGGAGCAGTCTTACACTCCCCAAAGAGCTCAAACTGATTCCTAAACTAGTGAAGCAGTCGTAACTTGGGTCGTACTTTTCTACTAACTTGCTCCCTTTGCCTGCTACGTAAATAATGTCTCCGTGGACCAAGGCCGTAACATTTGACTTAGCTTCTGACAAGGAAGAGATCTGAGTCCACTCTCCACTAGTCATGTCGAACCTCTCGCAGTGACTTATTGCCTGTTTGGTTTGTGCTTGGTACCCTCCAAAGGAGTAAATAGACTTTTCGAAGTAAGTCAAAGCAAAGGAGTCCCTAGGAGTGCTCATTTCTTCTACTTGGACTGCTTGAGTAAGTGCTGGACTGAGTTGGGCGCTTTCTTTAGAAGAGGTTTCGCCTTCCCTGCCCCCTGCACAGAAAACAGACCCGTCAGGAAGCACACATACTCCCATTGCCCGCTTAAACAAGAAGTCGCCTTCAATTTGGTGGTGTGAGTGAGTGTTAGGGGCTTTAAAAGTTACTAAGTGCTTTGTCCCTTCTGTAAGCTTAACTAACTGTGAACTCACAGGAGTTATTTCACGGAAGTAAAAATTCACAAGTTTCGGAAGCAGTTGCATGATGTGGTCAGTTTGGAGGTGGAACTCTAGGGGTTCTAGCAGGAGTTGGTCAGCAAGTTCTTTGTTCTGCATTAGTTGGGCAGAAAGGGTGTCTTTGGAGTAGTCCTTGGCGTACCTGATTTCTTCCAGTTCTTGCTTGAGGGACTTGAGTTGGTACTCGTGCTTCTCACTTTTGGCCTTGATGCTTTCAATAGCCGTTTCTAGTTCTTTGTCAATTAGTCTTTTGAGTTCTTCACTAGCAAGTTGGATCTGGAGAACTGCTTGTTCTTTGGAGAACAGAAGTCTTTCCAAACGAGTGTTTATTCTGCCAACTAACTCGTCCAGGAGTTTCATCTTCTCGAAAAAGAACTTTTGGTCCTTTTTGTTTTGGATGAACGGAAAGGCCTGTAGAGGAAGCAGGGTGTGTGCCTTCTCAGTAGCTTTCATCAAGTGTTGGGGCAAACAAGCTTCGCAGAACCTAGACTGCACTGTGTCGCAGAGGCAAATCATCACAGCCACTTCAGAACAGCTCCTGCACTTCAACTTGTCGTTTTCCATTTATTGAGTAATAATGTTACATTAAATTCCGGACTGTTCTAGTTTTTTGAAAAAAGAGTTCCACATGTCCTGTTTTTCGACCTTTTCTCCAGGAGACATCAACAAGTAGTTCTTTCTGTCCGTCCCTGCAAAGGACTTCGACCTTTTCTGGTCTATTCTTTGTTGTCTGTAACTTTTGAGTTTTTCTCTGTACTCTTCCAAATTCACACTTGGAATCTCAGTTTCGCCCTTCAAGACCTTTTCTATTTCCTGGACGTTTGGGTCCGAAATCTTGCTGTAGGCCATGAGTTCCCTGAGTTTCCGGTTTTCGTGGGCAAGTTGTTCTATGTAGGAGGTGTCTTGTTTTTCTTGGCCAGAAACAGTTAGAGCAGAGTCGCGCATAACTGATATGAGTCCTAAGTACCTTTCTTTTAACTTGCAGTGAGCCTGCGTTATGTTTTGTTTGCGTGTTCTTTCCTTAGCGATTTGGTTCTCCAAAATATCAATCCGTGTATTTTTGAGTTTTTCGACTTCCAATTCGCGTTTGGTTTCTTTGAACTTGTTGGACAACTTTTCCAAAACTAATTTGAAATCTTGGATGTCTTCGTGAAGCATTTTGTTGTCGCAAGTCAGGTTCTCTATGAGGGTTTTGCTTTCTGAAAGTTCGGTGTTGGAGGAGTCAGCACTTACTTGTGAAGGAGAAAAAGTCAAGTTGTGTGCCCGAGGGGAAGTCTTGGGAGTGGTCCTTTTAAAAGATTTGGAGGTTAGCTGTTCTGAGCGGTTCTTTTTGATTAGAGTGGCACGGAGTTTGTGGGTTTGCTTCCTGATTGAGGAAATAAGGGCATCCATGTTGTCATCTGATACTCTGTTTTCTTCCATTACAACTCATCCAGATAATTAATGCAAGACAAGGAAGAAGTGCCTCAAGAAGAAAGACTTTCTGAAGGACCCATGTCTTTACTTGTCAACGCCGTCAAAACTAACTGCCAAGTCCTCATCAACTGCCGCAACAACAGAAAAATACTAGGCAGAGTCAGAGCTTTCGACAGACACATGAACATGCTTCTTGAAAACGTGCGTGAGTTCTGGACTGAAGTCCCCAGAGGAGGCAAGGGCAAAAAAGCCACCCCCATCAACAAAGAACGGTTTATTAGTAAACTCTTTTTGCGCGGAGATAGTGTAATTCTTGTCCTTAAGAACCCTAAGTAAGGTTATTTACTTCTTAAATTTCTGGTTGTCAAAGGCTTTAGTCCCTGTTTTGAAGAACCCCAAACTGCAAGAAACTGAAAGAATCGAAAAGTTAACTAGCTGCAGCCACATAATGGCGTTGAGCAAAGACTCAACAAAAGCAATGTCTTCCAGGGTGTTGTCGTGCACCTGGGAGTACTGGTAATCCTGAGAAATTGTGCCTAGTTCTACCAAACAAAGTGAAACAGCCAGCACAGTAATGATGATGGCCAAACCCTTAGTCAGTATCAGGAAGATCTGCGAAAAAATGTAGTTAGCAAGAGGAGAGTGCTCAAGAGTTGTGACTTCGTTCTTTTTGTTTCTGGTCAGAAAAGACCTTAAAGCAAACCCCAAAGATATAGAGTCCGCACACAGAATCAACACTTGCAGCAGAATCAAAGGCTGGGAGTACTTGTCTTTTACGTCGTAAAAAACCCTAGGAGCTGATTCCAGCTCCAAGTCCTTTATTCGTTCCCTGGCTCCTATGCTGATCCCGAAACTACACAAACTTATTACTCCGCAAACAATGTTACTGATCATCTTTATTATCAAGGAACAACCTGAGCTTTTCAGCTTCTTGGAGTTCGTTCCAGTCTCCTTTGCATATTTCAATTACTTCGACTCCTAAGTTCTTCAGAATGTGTTTCTTCACTTTGTGGTGTGTAAGCAAGTCCTTTGAGCCACTGGCACTTTGGTATCCATTTGTTAAGTACACGTAGTGTTCTTTTGTGTGGAGCAGCACCCATTTGTTTTGGTATACTAAGTCTGGCTTAATGCTAAGTATGTTTTTGCTTTCTTCTAGAGAAAGGGAGTTTTCGTGCATGAAGTCCTTAACTTCTTTGACGAATTTCTGGTTATTGGTGTTTTCGAGCACTTTAGCTTTGAGCTCACTTGAGTAAGCATCCAGAATAGCTTGCAAAGACTCTATGTAATCGGAGTAGTTGCTTCCTTTAGGGGGAAACATAGCTAGGATTTGCATGAGCAGTCCAAAGTGAAAGGGATCCACAGCTAAAATTTGGTCTTCTTCTTCCTGAACTGACTTGGCTGTCCAAATCCACTCGTTAAGGGAGTACTTGAAGTCCCTCATGGGGATGCTTGCGAGTTTCTCCAGAATTCCCTCTGTCCAAAAGTAAGGGTCGGTGTATCCACTTGCTGCTGCCATCCAAGCCATCTGCACTACACTTGTTGCTGGAATTTCACTGGAGAACTCTAGTTCTTTTTCATGCGCCACAACTAAGTCCCCTTCTCCTTCAGTCTCAGAGTCACTTTCGTACACACGGCCTTGGAAACTGTGGAAGACCTGGTTTACAAAGTAAACAGCCTTTTTGCAGAAGTTAGACATGCCTACTTGTCCAAACCCCAAACAAGCCACCCCTAGGTCTCTAGGACTTAACTTAGCTAAGTTACTGTCAAGCATCCTTTTTTCAAGCAATTCGTACACTTCAGGGGTTCCTCTGTTGATTTTTGCTAAGGAATAAACACTTTGGGCCATGTGCTCAGCTCCCATGTAGTGGGACTGTTCAAATACTTTCTGGTCCAAGTGACTCACTAGTTCAGGGAACTGCAGGAACTTAGACTCAGACACTGCAACCAAACTTCTAGTGAGGTCTTTGGGGTGGACAAGTGGCAGTCTAGTTGGCTGCATCAGCATTTTTTTGCCAGTTTTGTAAAGACCAAAACTATCCCACTCAACTCCAGCAAACAAACTAAGCAGTCTGACCAAGTAGTGGTCTGAGATTTCGGTTTTTTTGAAGTACTCAGTAGCTAAGGACTCAAAGTACTTCCAGATTTTTGGGTCCTTCACTCCAGCGTTGACGAACCCGTTGACCATGTAAGTGAAGTGTCTGAAAGGAACGTCCGTGTGGGAGTCCATAGAACTCTTGAACTGTTCCAAAAGCTTTTGGTAGAACTCTGGTTCTGCTTTGTTGTGTCTGGAGTAGGCCCAAATGATTTCTATGAGTTCTTTTTGAGTGAACACTTCAAGACTCTCCAAAACTAGTTGCTTCAGAAGCTTTTCTAGGGGTTCGTAACTAATATTGTAGTGAGTGAAGTCAGAAACGACTCGAACTAGCTTGTGTGCAGTGATTTCTGTCTTTGAGTTAGTTAAGCACGAAAACAGAATGAACTCAAGTAAACTCCTGAACTTGTTGCTTCCGATGTTGTTGGGTATGAAGAAGTGAATGATTTCAGCAACTTCCTCTAAACTCTTGGTTCTTCCTTGGTGCAAAGCTGTCCAAATGATCTTTTCTGCGTTTTTAATGAACTCGCTTCCTCCCCTAAGTGCACTTTTAGTTCTGCTGAAGAAGTAAGCTAGTTTGGCTAACTTCTGGAAACTCAGGTTGTCGAACTCTGCGTGCATAGGCAGTAAGTCACTTATCAACTTGTAAAACTTAGAACTGCCCATGTTCATGTAGCTAAAGGACCAAAGCAAGTCGTCTAGCCTCTGAAAAGGAAGTTCCAGAAACTCGTTTGTTTCAATTTCCAAAAGTTGATTTTCAAACACCTTGTACATCTTGCTAACCACTGGGTTGTTAATGTACACAAAGCAAAACAAGTGCGAAGCCTCAATCATTTCATTGAGGGAAAGGTCCCTTTCCTTGAACTGCTCTGCTATTTCAGGCCAGAAGTGAGCTGTGTAGTTGAGTTTCCTCAAGTCCGTGTTTTGGGCAATGTTGCTAGCCAGAACCATCAAGTCAGAAGTTTGCATTTTCTTGACTCTGCTTGTAGCCACTTTGAAGTAGTTCCTTAAGTACTCTTCTTTACCGAACTTTTCCCTCAGTTTGTTCAGTTGGAACTCAGAAATGACTTTGCTCACTTCCAAGAATTCCCTTTCGCTCAGCCCCTTAGCTTTGAACATAGACATCCTTATGTCTTTCACTCCTGAAAACAGCCGAAATGGTACACGCCACATTATATCCCACAATTAAAGCAAATTAGACTTAAAGAGATGAAATGTAAAAATCACAACCAGAAGAAGGCTGCAGAGACAAGTTCTGCTCGTTGGCAATGTGCAGCATAGTAATAAAGCAGGAGTGCACTGACAAGTTAGACACTTCTTCAGAGGAGAGTTCTCCCGGAAGCTCTCCAAGTAACTCCATAAAGGTGTTTTTTTCAGTTTTGACCACAGAGTTCTCTCCCCCGTCCAAGCGGCCCCTCATCCTTGTCCAAATAGTTTCTTTGAGTTTCCTGATATCAATGGTTTTGGAACTTACTGAGTACTTTAAGTTTTCCTCGTAGTTGTCAGCAAAAGGCATTTCGGACTCTTGGGCAAACAGAACTCTGTCAGGCTCGTCTTCAAAGTCTTGTTCAGAGTTAACTTCTTGGTTGTCAAGCACCACGTTTTCAAGTCCAGCGTCTTCGTTCCTGTGGTACTTAACTGAAGTCTGGGGTCTCGAAAACAACTTAGTAAACCTTTGCAGAGAAAAACAGTAGTCGTGAGGCAGCTTTAACTCCTCGCCCTTCTTCATTGTGTTTCCTGAAAACACAACGGACCGGCTTTTTTTGGGTGGCTCCAAGACCTTTTGTTTTTCCTGAATAGAACTTGGGTCCAGCTTAAACTCTTCCTGGGCCTTTTTGGTCTTTTTTCTTTCGGACCTTTGCGCTTGGGGTCTGAAGGGGTTACTTAGTCTGTTCCAGTACTCAAACCCTGCCCAGGCCCCTAGTCTTGCGTTGTTGAAGTAACTGTAGTCGTTGTTCTCAGCAATGTAGTTAAGTCTGTCTGTTATAGACACTCTAGAAAACTCCTCCGGCAAGTCGCTTCTTAAATCTCGGTTAAAGCACTGGTCTACTGCGTCTGAGAAGTTGGTGTCGTCTGGCCCGTCTTCTGGCAATGAGTCCTCTGAGCCCGAACCAGGCCCAAACACCTCAACGTCCATGTTATTCAGGATTTGTTCTAGTCCTGCTTGAGGCTGAGGTTTGTTTAACTTGGTCCTTTCGAACTCGTTTATTTCTTCAGAGAGTTCTAAGTTCATCAGTTCTTCTTCAGTGATCGTCAGAAAGTTTTCCAAGTTCAAAGTAGCGTTTTGTTCTGGTTCTTCTGGTGTGTTGAAGTCGTCGTCATCTCCGAGAATCAACTCACACCCTCCGTTGACATTTAAGTTGTTCAGCAGCAGCCCTTCTGCACTCGAAGCGTCGAACTTGCTTGAAATCAGTTTGAAGTAGGGATCGAAGTCCTCGGACTTTTCGAAGTTTTTGGTGTTGATTGCTTCTACCGAACGTTCGAGTGTTGAAGAGCCCCCTGGGTTCTTTCTCCTGGTAGTTGTGGGCTTGGACTCTTCCTCTTCTTCTTCTCTGGGCTGCTCCACGTTTGCCCTAGTGAGTCCCCCCAGAACTCTGTAAGTTTCTGAGTGCAGGTAGTCCACACAGTACCCGTAAACTCTTGAAAACGAGTCAAGAATCCCTGAATACCTTTGCCAGGCTTCAGGGTCATCCTCGTCAATTCTGCCAAACAAGTTGTCTAGGTAGTCTGTGAACCTGTTTTCAAAAGCGTTGCCTCTGTTGATTTGGTTTGAGTGTATTTTGCTCACAATATTTGAGTACCTTTCAAGTGCATCAGAGCGGTCCCAAGCAGCTGGGTCGATAGTTCTTCTGTTTTCTCTCCTTTGGTTGCTGCGCAGAGCAGACCCCTGGATATCTCTTAGTTCCCCTGGGGAATCTTGATTTCGGCTACTTCGCATTATAAATGTTATGGCGGGTTATTGTGTATCAAAAATTCAAATTAGCCCTCAGAAACTTTAAAGTTAGTTAATTAAACCAGTCACCATTTTGCATGGACTCTCTTATAAAAAAAAAGTCACCACATGTAAAAGTCACTTGCGTTGAAATCCAATGATTAATTTAACCTTAGTTGGCAAGAGAAAGCATCCCTTCTTGCCTAAGTGCACCAATTAATTGGGTTCAAAGATTATTTAGCTTCATAATGAAAATTTGGTTAGCTTTGGTAAGCATTGCATTATGCCAAGCTGGAGTGTTTTACCCCGAACAAGTCCACCTCAGTTGGACAGGCCATGAAAATGAAATGAGAGTTACCTGGGTCACCTATGTTTCCATAAGCAGCAAAGTTGCCTACCGACCTATATTGTGTCCGAACAGTAATGGTGACTGGACTTACGTGAAGGGAAACTACACTGAGTTTGAGCCTGGCTTTGTAAGACTGCAGTACATCCACCAAGCTGTTATTTCAGATTTGAACCCTGACTGTTACTACGAGTACTACGTCGGAAATGGATGGTTCTGGAGCAGCAAGTTTGTGTTTCAAGGCAGAACTCCGGACTACTCTGCTCCCTACAACAACAAAGAAGTTAAAATGATCATTTTCGGGGACTGGGGCATCGGACCAAACGGCCAGTACACCAAAAACTTACTTTTGGATGAAGCCCGCATGAAGGAGTTTTTGGGAATTCTCCATATTGGTGACTTGGCTTATGACCTGCATTCAGTAGGAGGCATTGTAGGAGACATGTACCTAAACATGATTCAGCCAGTAGTTGCCAACTTCGCCTACATGACTATTCCAGGCAACCACGAAGACCACGACCACTTCAACCACTACAGGCACCGTTTCAACATGCCTTGGAACTCCTACAACGAAGGAACAGGTTACTTCTTTTCGTTTGACTTGGGGCCTGTTCACTTCGTCATGATCAACACTGACTTGTACTTACTTGACGACCAAAAAGAAGAAGCTAAGATCCAGACTGAGTGGCTCAAACAAGACCTTGAAGAAGCCAACCGGCACAGAGAACTGCGACCTTGGGTTATAGCCATGTCCCACCACCCTCTTTACTGTTCAGTCAACTGGAGAAAACCTGTGGAGGACAACGGAGACTGCTTAGGCGACCCCATTGTTTTAAGGGGAGAACTTGAAGACTTGTTTTACAAAAACAAAGTTGACCTGTTCTTCCAGGCCCACCTCCACAACTACGAAAGAAACACTCCTATTTACCAGAACCAAACTGTCTCAGACCCCCGGGACACCCAAAACTCCTACTACAACCCCAAAGCCACCGTGTACATCACTTCAGGCAACGCAGGAAACGACGAAGGCCACAACGACCCTGTTTCTCCAACCCTTTCTAAGTGGGTGAGGTTCGCCAGCGAAGATTACGGCTACGGCAGACTCATTGCCTACAATGCTACCCACTTGTACTGGGAACAGTTCAGTGCTCCTAAACTCACTGAAATCGACCACTTATGGATAATAAAGGATAAGTAGTTCCTATAAATATTGATATGAAGAGATTCTTCTCAGTAATTCCATCAGCACTTAAGTACGAAAGACCCATTAAGTACTCCCACACAGGCAATGGAATTAGGACTGTATGTGAGAGTTGGGACTCTGACGTGTGCACCTTGGGAGTCATGATTCAGTGTGGAAGCTGTGATGAACTAAGCAAAAAAGGAACAGCCAACGTCCTTGCAAAGTTGCTTTTATCAGGAACTAAAAGCAGGTCTGCAGCTAGTTTGAAACAAGAGTTCCAAGAACTAAACGCTTCGCTTGAAATATCTGTGCGGAGAGACAACACCTGGATCCAGGTAAAAACTCCTTCTTTCCACTCAAAAAAGGTCATTGAACTTCTGGGCGACATGATTTCAGACACTTTGTTAAACGAGAACTCTATAGAAGCAGCCAAGAAACTAGCTATCAAAGAGTGCGAAGAAGCAATGTCAGTGCCTTCCTACGCACTTTTTGAAAACGTGCACAGAATAGCCTTTAAAAACCACCCCTTAGCCAACTTTGTCAGAGGCAACCCCAATTCGATAGGGTCTATTTTGAGGAACGACTTAGTTAAGTTTTCGTCTGCTTTGTACAGCGGAAACAAAATAATAGTTTCTGGAGCAGGGGGAGTTGACTCGTCTTTCATCACAGAGTGGACTAACCAGTACTTCGGGAAACTCCACCGAGAAGGCATCCAGAGAGAAAACCCAGAAGTGAACTATGAACCCTCTTCAATCATTTGTGAAAGTGAAGAAGAAGAACTCACTTACATCACTGTGGGGTTCCCTGCGCCTTCTCTAGTGCAGTCTGAGTTTCTGGAGTTCCAAATACTCCGTCACATGCTACAAACCACAGAAGGCTCCAGAGTCAAGCAAGAACTCGAAAAAGTAGGAGGACTGGTTTCCCACAGTTGTCTGCTTGCCAGTTACCAACAAGCAGGACTGTTGCTTCACTTTTTAGTTGCAGAGCCTTCGTTTGCGCCTTTACTTGCAAGGACTCTAATTCACCTGACTCACGAGTTCACTTCCAAAGTAGCTCCAAACGACTTGCAAGCAGCAAAGAACTCTTTTTATGCTGATCTTATGAACATAGAAGCTTCAGCTGAGGTTGCACAAAACAACGCTAACCAACTCAGGTTATTTAACTCAAGAATATCTAGGGCCTACCCAGCCATCAGAGCAGTGAGTTTGAGTTCTGAAAAGTTGCCTAAAACTTACTCAGAGTGGTTCAAAGACTCCATGCCAGTGGTGGGGATCTACGGCCAAGTTACTTCTAAAGACATACTCGAAATAATTTACTCTTAACTAATAATGTCGCGCAGACACAAAGAAGAAAAGATTTTTTGGAACGAAGAGATTCCAAGAGAGTACTTGCAAGCTCCCCGGGAAGACAAGTACTTCGACCAACTAGAACAACTTTACAAAAAAAGAAGGGAAGCAAGTGACTTTTCCAGAAGGAACTTCGGTCCTTCAACGGAAAAGTTTTACCGACTCTACTTCTACCAAGGCTCGGAACAGCAAGACAGACTTCTACTTCACACAGAACTCATGGAAGCCAGGGCCCGGCGTTTTTGGGGAATTGGAATGACTCTTGTTTCAGGAGGAGTTACTTACCTAGTAATGTCCCAAACATTCAAGTTCCGTCCTTACCAAATGCTCCGCTTTGCTGCTAGCTGCGGAGTGGGGTACCTATTTTACTTCAACTACAAGATGTACTCTCTATACAAGCTCGAGAGTGTTGTAGAGCCTCTCTTTGCTAAGTACGCCATCAAATAAATAAGATGAAATGTTCTGCTGAAACTGGGTATGTTTTTTTAGCAGCAGCTTTTGCTTTGGTTCCTGACACTGTCCACATTTGTTTCGCTGCCCAACTAAGCCACCCCTCCTCAGTTGTTTTCGTTAGTTTAACTGCTTGTTTCGGAATTCTACAAGTTGTGCTTTTGGCCAAAGTCAGTCTTAGCAACCCTGGTTTCCTTGCAGAAACAAACCCTTTCCAGGCTTCAGTTAACGGAAGAACTCTAGAAGTCACCAACTGCGCTACCTGCAACCTTCCCAAGCCTCCTAGAGCTCACCATTGTAAAGTTTGCAATAAGTGCATTCAACGTTTAGACCACCACTGTCCTTGGGTTGCTAACTGCATAGGAAGCAATAACCAAAGGAGCTTTGTAACTTTGCTATTGGTTTCTGAGTTCCACGCAGCTTACTTGATCCTTGCCAACTTGTCTGCTTTGGTGTTTTTGGACGAGTACCCTGGAGGCTACTTTGGAGAAGCACTATTGATTGCTTTTGGAGTAGTTATGTTTTGGTCTGTTGCTGGGATTCTTTTTTACCAACTATACTTAGTTGCTACCAACCAAACCACCCACGAGCACAGAAGACACCTTTACAAAGATGGAAACCCATTTGACAAAGGCTGTTGGCACAACTGCGGTGACTTCTGGAGAATGAAACTAGGGTATGCACTAACATTTCCTAGCTTGAATTAAGTATTTCTTAAATGTAATAAAAATGCTTCCAAGACTTAAGAACGACTGGGCTTTTAGTAAACTTTCTGAATTATTCAGGCACTCCAAAGGGTTCCAGTTCCCTTTTCTCGAAACTCTCCCAACCTTTTTAAATCTCCTTCCTTACATAGAAACGCCGCCACAAGGCTCTAGAAGGAGCCAGGAAACCACCCAAAAGAACACTTGGCTGGGAGGCAAGCCTTTGCTTAATCTTGCCAGAAGAGGAGCCTACTTCCACATCTTAAACAACAAACAAACCCTACACAAAGTCAACTCTAAGGACTTCAAGTCTTCAAAAGAAGCAAAAGACGCTGCTGAACACGTTTTGCACGAACTTGCTGCTTACCAAAACTTGTTTATTAACCAGTACAGAATTTCAGAGACTTCCGAAAGTAGTTACATCGAAGTTGACCTAGGTCCAAGGTTCATGACTTGTGACACTGACTCACTTGAACTCGTTCAGAAACACTTGTGGAAACTAAACGAACTCAACGAAGTCTACGCAATGGACGGCAAAACCAAAAAGTACTTTGCCACTGAACTTGCTGGGAAACCCCCCAAAGGCCACACAGTCCACTTCAAGGATGGCAATCCCCTTAATCTCAGAAGGTCCAACATACAGTTTACAAAAAAAGCAACAGCGAAAGTCACTAAGTAACCACTAGTTATGTCTTAGTAAAGACCTAAGCTCGTGCACAAAGTCGTTATACTTAGCAGCAATGTCCTCTAAGTCTTCTGTAAGGTAACACTCTTGTTTGAAGTTTTCGATGTTTTTGGTTTCTTGCACCTGAAGGTCTTCTAAAAGCTTCGAAGAAATAACTCTGGGCACATGGCCAGGGTCTTCGTGGACATTTACGTCAGGAATCACCACAAAGTGTTCAAGTTTCCTCATAAGATTTTCCTGCAAGTGCTTCAAGTTAGTTGCTGCCAGTGAGTAGATCTTCAAAACTTCTTTCCAACTCTGAGTCCCGTCAAACCTTATTTTTTCGAGAGTGTGCTTTAAGTCAATGGCCTTTTGCTTGATGTCTTCTAGTCTTACACTTTCTTCTTCCATTTAATTAGCTAAAACTCTCTGCAGCACTTCCACATAAGAAGGATTGTGCATTTCAACTCTCCCTCTGAAAATGTTAGGTCCAAATAACTTGTTCAGTTCCTTAATGCAGTACTGAGTTGCAGAACGGAGGTTAGCATTAGAACTCTCTGAGTCCCTAAACAAAGGGTCTATGAAAACTTCAAGTTGCAACTTAAACTTGTTCTTGCCAACTCCCTTCGCAATCCCAGGCAGGGAACTCCACACTGTTTCTTTCAAGTAGCAAGCAGAAGAGTAACCTTCAAACCTCGCTATCTCTGCTAACTCTTCTAAGTCTTCAAGAACTGTTTCAGAAAACTCCTCCGAAATCTCTCTAAGCAAGTGCACGCACCCCTCTGAGTATTCCCAGGGGTGGCTTTCCCTACTAAAGCCGTGGTCCATACAGCCTCCTCCTCTTTTCAACTTGGGAGCCAAACTTCCGCAAGAGTACATCTGCTGGTCTGTTGGTTGATGAGGGTGACTTCTTTCAAACTCTGGTTCTTGTCTGGCCTTGCTCAAGTTGTTTTTCAAGTACACTTTGACTTCTTCAATAAAGTTGTAACTTGAGTCTTTGTAAGCGACAAGTGCTTTTTTTATTGAAAAGGCAGAGTGGTCCCTTACTGAGTTTATGTTGTCTGACAAGTGTCTGATCCAGAGCTCCTTAAGTTCTGGAAGCCTTTCTGAAGACTCATTTGGAAACACCGACACAAAGTCTGCGCAGGCTTGGCAAGAAGCGTCCCTCACTGGCCACGACTCGTCCTTAAAACAGTCTATTAGTCCGTCCAAAAGTCTAGGAACTAAACCCTGCATTTCCTGGTACGCAAAGCTAGACACTTTAGAGGCCAACTCAGCTATGCATAAACAAGCAGCTTCCCTTACTGCATGGTTGTCAGCACTGCACTGGGAAATGTAGTACTCTCCAACAGAGTTTATGTTTCTGGCAACTACTTCCCGGCCTTTGTCTCCACAGTACAACTTCCAAGTTTCTATAGAATAGAGCCTCACTCCTTCAGCTACATAGTACCTGTTCAAGCACATCTTGGGAATCAAATCTCCTTCGAACTGCTCAAAGTGGCTACCTAACTTAGTAATGAACTTCCTTACTGAAACACTAGCAGCATACCTAACTTGGCTCCAGTTGTCAGAAAGACCTAAACTAATGTAGTCTTTAAGTATAGCTGAAACCTCTTCTAGTTTCCTAAAACTCACAGAACTGCAAACATCGCCACACACCATTTGCCCTATTTCCCTCACAAACCGGTTTGGGTGGTTGCAAGACAAGTCCACACTCTTCCAGAATTCTTCGTCTACTTGGGAGTCAAATTGCTCTGAAAGGCCCTGCATGACGCACTGCAAGATCTTCATTGAAGTTTCTAAGTTCTGCCAGCCTGCACCGCCTTTAAGCACGTACTCTTTTTCAAGTTCACTGTCACTTGATATTAGCTCTGGGTTGAAGCTTTCGAAAATCCTTTTGAACAGTGGCTGTCTAACCAAACTCAGTACTTCTGGTCCTTCTGCCTTACAGATCTCTCCCAAACACTCCCCAAAAGCTACTCTGACTCTGTACTCGTTGTGGCACATCAGTTCAATAACTTTCGACTTGACTTTTTCTACTGTCTCTTGTGTGTGCTTCGCGTTCTCAATAGCTACTCGGGAAGCCTTGAGTCCTCCGTAGATGCTTTCCCACCTATCTGAGTCGAGCATTTCTGACACTTTTTTGTTAAGCACTTCTGTGTCTAGCACTTCATTGATCTCTTTTTCTAGTCTTTCTAAACCCTTCTCTCGTTCCAAGTGCTTTTCATGACTTAATTGAGAGTAAAGATCCATATTTATACTTAGCAGTTCTAGTATAAGTTGACTTGTCTAATGTCCATGAGTCACAAGCTGTGTAAGTTTGCATCTGAAATAGTAACTTAATACACTTAAGTTCAGCAAATTCCTAAAAAGTCTTAATTAACTTTTCTTCAGAGTGGAATTTTTAGTGGTTGCAAATTATGGTGGAATGCAAGTTCTTAAAAAAGGTTTCTTCTGGACTTCACAAATCCTTGGAAAAAGCATTTAGTTTTTGGGGAAAGTTCACTTACAAGAACCCAGTACCGATTATTTTGGTAAATATTGCACTAGCAGGGGTTTTGATCTACGGATTCACAACTTTTGAGTACAACGAGACCGATGAAAACACCTGGATTCCTAGGGGTTCTCAAGTGCTAGAGGACAAAGACACCATCCAGGAAGTATTTAACACAAGGGTCCGGCAAGAACAAGTTTTTGTGGTTTCTAAAACTTCTGGAGAGAATTCCCTGACTCTGGGAGTGTACTTGGAAATTCTTAAATTCCACAATCAGTTTAGACAACAAGTGGAAGCTCAAGGCCTCAAGTTCGAAGACCTTTGCTACAAGATGGAGGAGGAAGAACCTTGCGAGTATTCAACTAACCCTTTGGAGTTTTGGGAGGGAAGTCCAGGCAACTACGAAGACCTAAACGAATTGAGTTCTACAGAAGAACTCCTCCAGAAAATAAACTCCGGAAAAGGAAACAAAGACTCTTACCCCTTGGACTCTCCCAAGTACATCAATGTGGAACGCATGTTTGGAGGCACTGTTCCAGAGAACTTCCAGACTTTTGCCAATGGAACCAACAACATCCAAGAAGCTCAGGCCGTCAGTTGGTTTTACTTTTTAAAACAACAAAACGACATTGAACAGTTACTTTGGGACTACGAAAAAGACTGGGAAAGCTTTGCTGAAGAATTCAATCAAAACAGCACCTACTGCAACATTTACTTGTGGACATTCTCAGGAGTGCCTAGGGGGTTTGACGAAGCAGTTAACTCTGACTTGTTGCTAGTGCAAATTGGAATCATTCTCATCGTAAGTTGGTGTATGCTGGCACTGTTTAGACCTAGCACTTACGAGTCCAGAATCCTAGTGTCTCTTGCAGGTGTGGCTAGTGTTGGAGTAGCTTACTTAGAAGCAGTGGGGTTTGCTGCTTTTCTGGGAATAAAAGGCAGTGGCATGGAGGGAATTCTGCCCTTTATTTTGTTGGGAATAGGAGTGGATGACATGTTTGTTTTGATGTTTTCACTTCTCCAGGCGCCTGAGTCCTACAGTCCTTTGGAGAAACAAGTCCACATGATGAAGAACGCAGGACTTTCAATCACTATTACTTCAATGACTAACATCTTCAGTTTTGCTGTGGGGGCTCTGAACTCTTTAGAAGGCGTGTCTACTTTCTGCACACTTGCAGCCTTCGGAATGGCTTTTGACTACTTGAACCAAATTACCTTTTTTGCTTCGTGTGTAGCTTTGGACTTAAGAAGGAGCCAAAAACAGTGGGGGGACGTTTTTGGACTTTTCTTCTGCAAGCCCCAGTCCAGACTCTGTTGTCACGGAAAGTATGTATTTGACCAAGATGGTTCAACTAAAGAACCAATCCTTAAAAAATTCCTAAGGGAGTATTATGCTCCTTTCCTGATGAAGAAACCTGTTAAAATTGTGTGTGTAGTCCTTTTTGCAATCCTAACTGCTTTGTGTGCTTACTCTATGAGCCTGCTCAAAGTTGAGGTTAAGTTTGAATGGTTCATAAACGAAGACTTCTACACCCAAACCCCAATAGACATCAATAACCAGTACTTCAGCAATGAAGGCAACATTGTGAACGTCTACACCACAGGAGCCGAACTCTCTTTAGAAAACAACCAAAAAAAACTGTCAGAACTCTCTACTGAGTTCAATGAATGCGAACTTTGCCAAGATGAATGGGTAAAAAAGAACTCAGTTGACTCTTGGTACGACTCTTTTAAGTACTGGGTTTCTCAGGGAAACTGCGACGCTGACTTAACTGAGGAAGGACTAGTTCCAGAAACCCACTTTTATCAATGCTTGGGCACTTGGATTCAAAAACCTGCTGGAGAGGGCTATTCTAACTCCTTAGCTTGGAACTCAGATAAAACTGCCCTGGAAGGGTGCTCTTTCGAAGCAGCTTTGGTCAGACTAGACAAAGCCGAAAACGCTGTGCAAGCTATGAAAGACACCAGAAAAATAGCTGAGAAGTTTGGTCCTGGAAACTCCTTTCCCTACGAAATGAACTTTGGCAGGTACGAACAGTACGCTGTTTTCGCCAAAGAAACCCAAATCAGTGTAACTGCTTCACTCGTAACTATTTTCCTGATAGTTTTGCTCATGATGGCAGATGTAAAAGCTGCTGTGTTGGTCCTTTTCATAGTAGGGCTAGTTGTTATGGACTTACTCGCAGCTTTGATGATTTGGGGAGAAAGCCTCAACTTACTGATTATGACCACCATTATCATGGCTATTGGAATTTCAGTTGACTATAACGCTCACATAGCGCATGCCTTCCAGGTTGCTGACGGTGAGAACCCTACTGAAAGAATCAAAAACACCCTCGATAGTATTGGAGTCAGCGTAATAAACGGAGGGATTTCTACTTTACTTGCTGTCTTTGTGATTAGTTTTACTGATTCTTACGTTTTCAGAGTGTTTTTCAGAAGTTGGCTTTGCATCGTGACTTTTGGAATCGCCCATGGACTCATTCTGCTTCCAATCTTGCTTTCATGGATAGGACCTTCTCAAAGCCAAAAGAATACCCGCACTCCAAGTACTGCTACTTCGCCTTAATTAACCTTAGTTACTCCAAGCTTTACTTAGGTTCCTTTTTCTGTTTTTGATAACTAGCTTTTCTGTCAGATTAGTTCGAAAAACTTGCTATAACTTCTTTCTTGGCACTACTTATACTTTGCAGTGTTCTAAACACTTTCTGTCGTAGTGACTCTTGCAACTTCTGAAATTAAGCTTACTAAAAACTAAAAGTTTCTTCTGGTCTCTAACTTTGGCTCTTTCATGATCTTAATAAACTTGCTGTACTATGAGTTGCTTGCTAAGATTCTTTCAGTTATGTTGAGTGTATTTATGTTTTTGAAGTTCATTGTAGCTTCCTTTGCCTGAGTTGATATTTGTATTTAAATAGTTCTTATCATGTTTCCACCTACTTAGTGCTCGTTGGTTGTTTGTTTGCTTATTTTCGAATGTTTACTAAGTCACTATTCCATTCAAGACTTAGAACCTCAAATTGTTTGAATCCTCCATGTCTGTCTTGCTCTGAATTAACTATTAACTAAGCTAAGTTACTCACCTACTTTAATGACAATGAATGCTAGTTTCTAAATTCAATGTTTCAAAGAGCTACTGAAGACTTTAATCCTTACAAGACTCTACTATTGGCATCTGTAGAGTTATTAACTTACTTGCTGATACCGATTCTTAGAGAAGTCTGTTCAAGTCTGGAAGTTGAGTTGGTCTGGAGTTATTCTGGAACCCTGCTAGTATGCTCAGTATTTTGTGCATCTCTTTCTGAAAGAAACTTATTGATTTGGTTCTAGGATTCAGAAACCCTTACGGAATTCAATCAAGTATTCAAAAATACCTTTGAATGATGCATAGCTCTTCTTTAAGTTCATAGTTTTTGTGAACTCTTCAATATTTTAGTAGTAACCATTACTTCATGTTTTCTCGTAGGGTTCCTAGTTGAGGATGGTATTGAAATAGTTCTTGTTTGTCTGCTTCAAGTACTACGTGGCAGATTAATGCTCCAGACTCTGCTCTTACTCAAACCATTGTTGGCAGAACTAGAATCACTAACACCCTATTTAAAATACTTAAGACTCTAAGCTACAAGTTAATTGATTAATTACTCACCTTTAGAAGTCTTGAGGGGTGAAGCTTGCCCTCAGTAAGACGTAGGCAATCGTCAGTAGTTGAACCATCCAAAGCATGTTGATTTTCCAGTGGAGGTTCTCCAATCTTTCAGATAGCTTCTCCAACCTTTCAGACAGAGCTCGGATGTCCCTCTGGTTTGCGTTAGCCACATCCCTGAGTTCTTGGACATCCTTATGAACCCTGAAAAACTCATGTTCAGGTTGGTCCTCCACAATCCCTTTTCTGGTCATCTTTTTTCTGGAATCCAATTTCGAGCCTTCTCCACGCATATCCTCTTTGCCTGGAGATCTGGCTTGTTGGGGCGATTTCTTTCTTCCAGTTTGCATAATAATATTAGGGCCCTTCACAGCAACTACTTGGGGGGTCAATTTAATTAAATTACTAAATTTAAGGGAATATTCATAGCAATGAAACACACCAAACTAACATTACTATAAAAGTGTTTGGTAGTTCTTTGTGACTCTGCAGTCTTTAAGTAGCATATCACAGCTCTTCTTAAGTTCTTTAAGGTAACTGATGCTAAGTTGTATTGAGTGTTCTTTTTGAGTTACTTTGAGTTCTAACTCAAGTACTCCCATGGATGCTACACCCAGTCATCTCAAAAGTCTTTATTTACCCTTAATAATGCACCAGGAGTACAGAAGTCTATGATAGTGTGTTTTGTTCAGTACCATCTGAAATCAGAAACCTAGTAAGTACTACTATTTTGTGTTTACTGCAGTCTATTATTAACTGTACCTGGTTCTTGTCTTTTGGAAGACTCAGATCATTTTAGGTTACACTGTTCTTACTTCTGCAGTTGTAACTATGTTTAAGATCAATGACTATTTAGGTCCTAGAAGCAAACTTCTCAATTAGGGCGTTATACACTACTGCATGTAGTTTTTGTTCTTGTCTACCTAGTAGCAATACATCATTACACAAACTCAAAGGACAGAATGCAGCTAACTAGATGTTTTACTTGCTTGTTGCAGTCTCTTTGATTTTGAATGTCAACTTACTGAGTTATCAAAACAATCAACCAACAAGAACTTAAGATCCTAATAATTACTTAGAGTGTTTAAGGCTCTTCACTTGTGTCTGTTTATGTCGTAGAAGCACCCAGCAATGCCTGCTCTGTACTCAACTGACTTCTTCATCTTGAATGACTTCTGTCCTTTGCTGACTCCTTGTTTGTAGTTCTTGAGTACTTCTTCCTGGAAACTTTCTAGGGATGCATTCCAGTTGGAATTTCTATCAAGAATTCAGCTAGGTCTTGGTTCATTTCTTCAATCCTGAACCCAAATAGCTGAGTCTCTAAGTGATTGCCCATTTCACTTTCTTGAGTTTCTTCAAAGGTGTCACTGGGTGTTCTTTTCTGAGGAAGTTTGACCTCTTCGTTGAGTTCTTCTTGAATCATTCTGATTCTTTTGCAAGGCTTTTCTGGACTGAGTTTGTACCAGTTTTCTTCCTTATGAAATCGGTACAGTATATGACCCAGTTCGTGTATTAAAGTGCTTTCGAATGAGACCTTTTTGATCACACGCTCGTTTCTACTGCCTTGAGTTCTGTAATCATACTCTTTTGTTAGGATGACATGATTACCCAGCACAGACACTCCTTGGACTCCTTCCGGTAATCTTCGGCAAAAGTAAGAGCTTTCTCTCAAGTTTTGCAAAACTTCAGCAACTCTTCCCACTTTCAGTTCTGGGATCCTTCTTAATGCAGCTCTGAATGCAGTGGTTTGAACTATCTGTTCTAAGAAACTAAACATTTCTGCTGAGATTTTCTCTATTGAGAAAAGCGGTAGTTCTATGTAGGGCAGAACTTTCAATCTCATGTCATGTAAAAGCGCAGTAACCCAGAAAGAAACCACTATCCTTCTTTTGATTTCTGCTTCTCCTGTAGTCTCATTCAAGTCCCCTAATAGAGAGTCTTCTTCTATTGATCTTAAGTATTCTGTCAGAACATCGCCAATTGGCATCTTCTCTCTTTGGAAGTACTCAAAGTCTTCATTGATTATTTGGCTGTTCTTGTACACAGCCAGGAATGCCAGCACTTTGATTGCATTATCCCTTTCGAGAATTCTGAGTCCCTTGTAATTCTTGGGGACTTTGGATAGACCAAGTGACTTTTTGAGTCTATCCACTTCCTGATTAAACACTCCTAGAGTCTCTTCATTCATGTCACTGTTAAAGAGTCTCTGGAGTGCACAAATGTACTGAGTGAACGAGTCTTTGCACACCTCTGAGTCTAATGCAAGTACTGGGTTACTTTCCATTTATATAAAGACTAAAGGTAGACAATATGAGTTTGATTGCTTGTATGTAGAAGCTAAAATACTGAATGAAGAGCTATGCTAATACAGTCTTTTATTGCTAGGGTTCTTAAATCCAAGCTTAAAGCATTGACACTGTAATAACTTACATGCTTTAGAATTAAACTCAAAGTTAAGAAAGTTTTGCAATGAGTTGTTATTGTTTATTGAGTTTGGCCCCTGAGTTGAATTAGTAGGTCTTCATTTAGGGTGTTTGTTGCTTTTATTTGTTGTTTCGTGTTTCTCTTTGATTTTACTCTTAATCCAGGTAGTAGTGTTTCCTTTCTTACTTTTGAGTGAGTTCCTGATTTTCCTTCTTAGTTGTTGTCTTGCTTCCTTATGTTTTTCAGGTTAATAATTAACTCCATAAGATGACTAGAGTTACTCCTTGCTTTGTGATTTTATGCAGGTTCTCTAGGCCTCTGGGCTAAGTTTTGTTTGTAGGCTATTTTTCCTAGCCCAAGTGTTCCTTTAGATGCTACAACAACTCTCTAAACCTGAAACTCAATTAAAAGTCTTCATTTACCTAACTTTATAATATCTGTACAACTGCCACCAGTCATAGCTATGATAGGGTGTTCTTTAGCATCACTTTCTATCTTAGCTTCAGGAATACTTGTTTGGAGCCATCTGAGAATTAGAAAACTAAAGAAGTGCCCAGGGGAATTTGTACTTATGCAGTGTTTACTGCAGCTCATTATTGACTGCGCCTGTTCTTAAATACTTGTGAACTGACAGGCTCAGGTAATTCTCTTGAGCACATTAGTCATGCAGGCAAGTACTAAGATCTATAGTATGCAGAAGAGATGCTCAGTCTGAAACTTTAATTGAAGATTCATACAAAAAGAATTCAACCCTTAATTTTCGTTTTTTGAAGGTTTGCAGAACACCAACGTCTTAAAGGTACTTAAAGGTCTTAACTTTTTATTCTCTAGAAGAAAACCCCTTGAAGAGTACTTAATCAAACAACCCAATGCAGCCTTTTTGAGGTTTGAAGTATTTTTGGATACCAAAATCAAGTACAAGGTCAAAGAGTACTTTCCAGAGCCTTTCAATATACTCAGAACAACTGAGCACATTTCAGACTTTGACTTGGCAGATTCACTATCTATCAGGGACAACTTAAAAGACTTAGATCAGAGAACCACTAACCCTGGAGGCAAGAGTAGTTCTTTCTTTTACTTCACTGCTGACAGAAAGTAAATCATCAAAACAATCAACCAACAAGAACTTAAGATCCTAAGGAACTCTTTTGGAGACTACTTTGATAGGGTCTATGCTAGGGACTCTTTGATCTCCAGAATTCACGGAATCTTTTGTTTTAAGATTGAAAGAGCTAGTAGTTTATACATCATGCTAATTGAAAACGTACTAAGCAAGTGTGAGAACTCTGTAGTGTTTGACTTAAAAGGGTAGTTTGCTAGACCGTGAAAGGTTCCAAGAAACTTTTAGCAACCTTGAGTTCATGCCTAGAAACCAAGTTATGAAGGACTTAGACTTCTTAAGGAACGTAGAAATGCTTAACTTTAGTGAAGACTCCTCAAAAAAGATCTTTGAAGCAATTGAAAAAGACACCTACATGCTCCAGAGCTTTGGAATCATGGACTACTCTTTGCTCTTAGCTATTGAATTATCCAGTGAGTCCTTGCCTACTAGTAAGTATCTGTTTACTACAAGTGACTCTTTGAAAGTTTACTTAGCAATCATAGACTTTGCCCAGACCTTCAACTACAACAAGAGAATAGAAAAGTCATTTAAGAAGTTTAAGACTAGACGTAACAGTAGAGAGATCTCTTCTGTACCTCCAGTTCCTTACCGAGAAAGGTTTCTGGACTTTGTTAAATCAATAACAGGTTACAAGACACTAGACAACCTTGAAATATATTAATTTAATTGTTATGTAGCCCTTAGGCCTTTTTATAACCTTGAAATATTTCATTAATCGTCTGATGGATACCCCAATAGCTCTTGAGCCTTCACCCGTGTCGAATTTACTATTCAAGTACTTGGGACTAGTCTTAATCAAAGTGATTAATTATAGTTAGTGAAGAGTTGGTTGCAGAGGTACTGAGTTCTTACTTAACTAGTTCTTTCTAAGTGTTTCTAGTGTTTATGTCATTGTCTAATACTTAGTTTCTGCATTCAATCACTCGAGTAACTATTCAACCTACTCTAGAGTCTCTGTCTTAAGTTGCATGCTTCTTGAATTTCCTAGTTACTGCGTTGTTGCTACTAAGTAACCAAGTTGCTCTAAGTACTAAAGACCATGCTGAGAGTCTTTTAACAACATGTCTAACTGTCCTATGTTGTGAGTGTAGGATGTTTCTGCAATAATGAGCAGTCTAACTATGCAGTGAAGTATTGGAATCTGTCTGACTCCAGTAGCTAGGTACACACTAGTTTTATTCACTAAGTTCAATCTAGTGCTTCTTATATTCTTTATTCTATGTTCAAACTACACTCCTCAGTCTCATAACTGTGTTTCTGACAACCTGGTTTTTCACTGTTTCCACTTTGGTCTCTAGAATCCCTTTCTACTACCCTTTGTTTCCACTCCTAAGCATAACTCCAGCAAGACCTCTATTTATTATACCTAAACTAATAAATCAGACTGTGATGTGCATGAGTTTGTGTTCAACTGTACGAATCAACAAGTCAGCAAGTAACCAAGTGTTCATGAAGCATGATGTCTTGTTCAGAACTCTATAGTCAAACAGATCTAAGGTTTACTGAGTTCCTATCAAAGGATTGACTCTGGAAGATTACTTACTACCAGTGAAAGCTTGTTTCTAGAACCAGTAGAAAGGTACTCTCAGAATATTGGTCCCTTATAAATCTCTTTTGACTTGGATTAAGAATTGCTTAAATTCTGTCCTAGGTGTATTAAGCACTAGTTCCCAGATGTGTCCGATTAATCCACAAACAATAGCTACTTGACAACTCGAGTTCCAAATAACCAAAGCAAGAGTAGCCAATAAACTACTTAAAGTTTAACCTTATTAAGAACTCATTCTAGTTTCCTTAAAGTTTTACCTCAGACCTTTTCTGGTACTGCCTGATAAATGGAACCTAGGCTGATTGTTAGCGGGAGTGAGGATAATACTGCTGTCTGAGCTTCTGCAATGCTATAAGTCAGTCTTAGAATTGTCTTCGTTGGTTACTTGCTTTGCTTGCACTTCTCAAAGCCTAATCTTTTCTTCGCATTGTGATTGCTAGCTTAGTGTACAATTTGATGCTCTTGAGGTTCTGGTTAGTTGTTCACAGTCCTTACTGCTATGCCTTAAGTTCTGGCTTCTCTCCGGTAGTATGTCACCATCTGACCATTTCCCGCTCATACTCTATTGCTACTCCCGTACTATCACCTATAACCTTAGCTTCCACGTTTACTTACCTTCAGCCTTTTGTGTGCTGTTTAAGGTTAGGTCCAGCCCCCTAGGCTTCTTAACTTAGTCAAACTCATATCCCCCTAATTCAATGGCTAATAAAATGTTCAGTCGAGTCGCCCGCAACTTTGCTAAAATCAGAGTTCCTCAAGGGTTTTCTGGAGAGTTGAAGTTCTACAAGGGCAATTGGCAACTAATCAGCAAAGGCGAGCCAATTGCCCTCATCGGAAACCAAACTCTAAGAGCCGAATCTTCTGGGCTCATAGTCAGCCAACTTTCCCAAGAAGGTTCCCCGGCAATCGAAGGAACTCAAATCTACCGGTTCTTCGACTTCATGTCTTGGGCCAAAGTGCTCCTCTACATTTCTTCGCCTTTAGTTACGCTATACCTAGTTCAAACAGAACTAGAACTCAGTCACCCTAGAAGCACTTCTAGAAAAATCAAAAAGACCCTGACTCAGCCCAAGCCAGCACCTAGAGTTAAAGGTCCCTTGATTGAAAACCCTGAACTCACTCAGGAATGGATCAACTACCTTGAAAAGCCCATTGAGAGAGGAGTGGACGTGGTCTACGGACCCAAAGGCATAGGCAAGTCTACCTTTATGCGAAGACTTTGCCATGTGCTTAGCAACCCTCAAGTGCTCAAGGAGTACTCAGACACTAAAACCCAGTTCGTTTCTGTGTATGTAGACTTGAGAGAAAAAGAAGGGAAACTATGGCTCAACCTTTACTCAAAATTAGGAGCCCGGGGTTACTCAATAAATAACAAAGTTATCCTCGAAGACTGTCTGAAAGACTTGATTGAGGAAGGAAAGAAGCCAGTCCTCATTTTTGACAACGTGCAAGACATCCTAAAAGGCGACTACAAATCTTCAGAAGGGGCTTCCTTCATCAAAGACCTGATACTCGATTTCGCTGGAGAAGAGCTAGCCAAAGTGATTCTAGTCAGTAGCGATCAACACCTTCCAGCACGAATTGGATCAGTCAGCATAATTGATGAAGAATGCGATGTGCATGACTTCTTGTTTAGTTACCAAGAAGGAGAAGAAGCTATCAACTGGATGAAACAAGTAGCACAAATGTATGGGAAATCACCAACTACTGAAGAGTTACAAGTCTATTTGAAGTACCATGGATCTCTGAGAAAGTTCTACGAGTTCTGTGTTTACTCCAATGAAATGACCTTGAGGGAGTACTTAAAAGAAAGCATCAAAAAGCGCTTAACTACACTGGAGACTCAAATCAATGATTCAAAAGTTGACAAATCTGAATTGGAAGAATTGGTTAAGCCTCTTTTCCAAAACTCAGTAATGAAAATTCCCACCGATATGAAAAACTTGTTTCTAGGGCTTATTGAAGACAATTTGATGAGGAGACTAGACATAAGGTCTATAACATTTAACTCAAGAGTCTCTGAGTCAGCTATGAGGGTTTACTTCGGAGAGCATGGTGACTCGGAGTTCTTAAAAGAATTAATTAACGAACCAAGATAACTAATCTTATTCATTATCCAATTAGTGATTAACTTTTTGTTGCTAGTTCTTGATGCATAACAATATTAGAGATATTCAGCAACAACTACTTGGGGTCAATCTAATTACTGAATTTAAGGATGACACCAAACTAGCATTACTATAGCAAGTGCTTGGTAGTTCTTTGTGACTCTGCAGTCTTTAAGTAGCATACCACAACTCTTCTTAAGTTCTTTAAGGTAACTGCTAAGTTGCATTGAGTGTTCTTTTTGAGTTACTTCTGAGTCCTTCTTTGTTAAACTCAACAACTTCTTTTTATTCTTTGATTTTGAGTTCTAACTCAATTACTTTATGGGTGCTACACCACTTCATCTCTACAGAGTTCAATTATCCAAAACTGAAATTGCATTTAAAAGTCTTTATTTACCTAATCAACCAAGTATTCCAAAACTAAAAAAGGAACTTGGACTTTGTAGGTGCTGTGGTGATGAGTGCCCAGGTAAGTGAGGAAACCAAAAAGACCATCAAGAAGATGAAGAGTGCCCAAATCAAGCATGTACTGGTTAGTTCTGACTCCTACGAAAACACTCTAAATGCTGGAGTGAGCAGTGGAATACTTGGAACTGGCAACTCACTTGTGCAAATAGAGAACTCACTTTCTCCATTGACACTTAAAACTGACTTGGAGGAACTACTGAATGGACTGCTGTTTAGTGAGTTTGACCAGAGTCTAGTTGTTGGGCCTCAGGGCTTTTCCAAAAGCTTTTCAGAAAGACTGAGTCGTTTCAGAGACTCCGACCAGTTGAAGAATGTTTACTACGAGTTCATGGACCCAGAAAACAAGGTGTTCAACGCAAGGATCAAGTATGACAAAAAAGCCAACGTCCACCCTTTCCTTGAAAGAGTCTTGACTATGAATGAGTCTGAGTTGCTGAGTTTTAAAAGGCACTTCAAACCAAGCAACTTCGACTTAGTGCTTTCTGGAGAAGTACTTAGTGATGCTTTAAGCACTGAAGAAAACAGACTCTACTTAGCAATCCTTTTCCTACTAGCTGAGTCAGTTGTTGTGGGTTGTCTCTTTAGCAAGAAGTTAGTTTACAACTTCATCAAAGAGTGCAACTCCAACTCTACTGTACTTAGTTTGTGTCCCCAACTAGAGTCAGAGGTGACTGTGGGTCCAGACTCTTAACTTTCTACGACGTGCTTGCCTTCCTAGTTTCTATGGTGAGTATAGGTTTGGTAGCTACTGCAGACTCTCCAGTCCACGAAGATACCAAGAGTCTTAGATTCCTAGTCAAGACCCTGATTGAGTCTACTCTGCATTCACTCCTCATTAATGCTGGACTCATTCTCACCTACACAAGCATCGCTGACTCTAGAGGCTTCACTGAAAACCAAGACTTACTGACAAGTTCCTACATTTTGTGCTTTTACCTCACCACTCAACTAAGGATTCTGCTGTCTATGCCAACTTACACTCTTCACAGAACCCTTGGAAGTCTTTCTTTAGCCTTGCTTGTGATCACTCTAGTGTTCTTCAAGTACGGTGTTATCTACAGTCCCTTCTACGTGGTGTTCAGCTCCCCCAAACTGGCTTTAGTAGTTCTGACTCTGCCTCTGGTTAACTTCGTCTTGTCCTACTGTTTCCAAAGAGTGTCTTTAAGAACCCCACAACCACTTCAACTCAAAAAAAGCATCAAACTCTACAAGTCCAAGTTCCTGAAGTCGAAAAACAAAAACATTGAAGAAGACTACCAAATTGACAAAGTGAGTCTAAGTTTCAAAGACCCAGACACTAATCGCAAGTACCACAACTACATGGTAAAACAGAACTTGAGGAAGTACAGAATTGTTGTACTCACTTTCTTGCTTCTAACTACCATTTCCCAAATTTGGAGACTACTCACCTCAGAGGTTGACTTTTACTACTTTTTGGTTGTCGACTTCATCCAAGCAGTAGTGCTGGGCATTCTTTACTTCACTAAAGTCGTAAAGAACTATACTTGCCTTGTCAACTTTGCTTTTGGAGTTTACTGCTTAATAAGGAGTTACCCCAATGATCTACATTTTGATTTTCAATACTACATCACTTTGGAATCTACGTTTCCTGGAGACAAGCAGTAGTTCTCAGTTCAGTAAGTTTGGTAGTAACTTTCGTGGACTTTTTGAGGTACCTCGAGACAACGGATCTGGAAGGGAGCTGAGCTAGTTTTCAGAACTATATTTTTTGTGCTTAATTACGTTGGAAATGTCCTTATTTGCGCGATTATAGCTTACCAGCAAAATCATTAGTCAAGTTTAGAAAACTACAGCCTTGAACAACTAGCTAAAAAGAAAGCAGAGACTGCATACAACATCTTGAGTTTCTTGTTCCCTGAAGAAGTTTCTCTCAGACTCATCAACGGACTCCATTTCTAAGTTCCACGACTCTGTGACAGTAGTTTTCTGCAACATCTGTGAGTTTGACCAAATAGTTAACTACTTCAGTCCTGAAGAATCTCACAGGCCTTTTTAGACCACTTGTTCATCAAGTTCGACCGTCTCTGTAACACTTTAGGAGCCTCTAAGATTGAAGCAGTAGGCTACACCTTCCTTGCTTGCTTTGGACTGTCTGAACCAGATGAACTAAGTGCTATCAAGGATTCCAATTAGCTTCCTGATGATTTCTGAAGCTCAGAACATTCCCTGGAAGCACAATGAATATCTTAAGCTCAAGATTGGAGTCAACACCGGAAGCATCATATCTTGGGGTAGTTGGCTACCACAAGCCCCAGTTTGTTCTTGTAGGAGACACCATCAACACTGCTAGAATGGAGCCAACTCTAGAAAGCTACAACTCTGTCCAACTCTCCAGAGGTACTTTGAGTTGCTTGGGGACTTCCAGAACTACGAATTTCGAAAAAGAAGTCCTTGTGAAGGGCAAGGGGTTAATGCAAACTTATATTCTCAATGAATTAAGTGGCCAGATTCTAGAGTTTTCTGGGCCTTAAACCCGCACTGAAATTTCCAGAACGACTCAAAGAGAAATTTAAGTTCTGAGATGAGGTCACAGGAGAAGACATGAGGATTAAGAAATCTGGGAATTCTCTCCTTATGTTCAAGGCTCAAACTTTGAGCACAGCATTAATTGCTTGGATATTGCTATTTTGCCTACTAATTGAATATTTCTTCTTGTTTGATGAACTAAGGCTTATCGGTTCATTTATCATGAGTTTCGTATTCAGGTTACTACTATCCTTTGGACTTTCAAGAGATTTTGGGAAAAGAGTTACTCTGCCTGGACTTATCAGTCAGTTATTCCTTTCATCTGGATTGTCCTCCTTATGCCTTTAACTAAAGTTTATTAAGAGAGCAACTAACAAGCTACTTAACCTACTGGTACTTCAACTAACATTCAAGTTTTCTGAAGTTCAGTCCCATCTGATCACCAGTTCTTATCAACATCTTTGTAACCAGGATCAGACTGACCTGAGTAATTGGACTTATTCTGGGTACACTATTTTCTTACCTCTCTCTTCTTCAGTGTGCTGTGTTTAGTGACTCTTTACCTAAGAGACAAGCAATTTGGAGGTTTTCCATACTGTCCAAGTCAAGACTCAACAAACAACTAGAAAGGACAGAAACTTTGCTCAGCCGAGTTTTACCTGAGCATGTTTACAAAGGCCTCAAGGAAGACCAACTAATCACAGACATCTACTCAGACATGACTATCCTCTACGCAGACATTGGGAGATTCCACTTCTTGGTCTTCTCAAAGGGGACCAGACGAAGTGCTTAGTATGCTTCTAAAATGTTTGCTAAGTTCGACGAGTCCTGTCTGAAGCACAACGTTTACAAAGTGCACACTATTGGGGACTGCTACGTAGTACTTGGCAGTTCTTCCAAAGTCAGAGACCCAGTCACTGAGTGCTACAATGTAGTTGACTTTGTTAAAGAAATGATTGGGATCATAGAGGAAGTCAATTTGGAAAGAGGGAATGGATTTAAGCATGAGAATAGGAATCCACACTGGGACTGTGACTGCTGGGATCTCAGGAACTACTATAGTGAGGTACGACATATACGGAAGAGACGTCACTGTAGCCAACAAGATGGAGTATAAATGGAGTCCCTGGAAAGATCACTGTGAGTGAAAGTACCAAGCAAGTTCTAGAAGCTGTTGACACTCCTTACTGCTTTGAAGAAGGACCTTTGGTAGAACTCAAGGAGCCCTTTACTACCTTCAGAAGTTACTTGTTGGGTTATTAACTATTGTTGTGTTAGTTACTGCTCTAAGAAGCTGCATCAACTCTTTGGAAAGATTTTCATTTGTTAGGTGGCCCTTCTCTGCTTACAACTTATTTGCTGTCTTAATTTGTATTTGACTGTTGGTGTGTTGGTTTCCTTAGCAATAACTGTGCAAAGGGATTCTTCTATCTAGTGCTTAAGTAGTCTTCTTCAGTCTGGTGTTGAATTGCTAATGTGTTTCTAGTCTTTTAAGTGCTATCATATAAGACTGTTGATCACATGCTTGTTTGTGTAATCATATTCTTTAAGCATTCTATCTTGAGACCAGTGTAGTTCTATCTAACACAGAATATAGAAGTGCAGTAACTCAGAAACAAAGCACCGTTCTTGTTGTTTGAGTTTCTAAGAATCTTCTTGTGCTGATATTGCATAATGATCTAACACCCACTAATCAGTACTTTTCTTTGAAGTACCCAAGTTTCATTGATTATTTGGCTGTTTCTGTGCACATGCTAGTGCTTTGATTGCATTATCCCTTTCAAGTCTATCCACTTCTAGAGTCACTGTTAAAGAGTCTCTGGAGTGCACTGAGTGAATGAGTCTTTGCACACCTCTGAGTCTAATGCAGTACTGAGTTACTTCTATATTAAATACATTCAGAGTTTACTGCTTGTATGTAGAAGCGAAATGTGAAGAGTTATCCTAATACACTCTTTTGATTGTATATTAGCTTAAAGCATCCTCACTATAATAAACTTACATACTTTAGAACTCAAAGTTAAGAAGTTTTTAATACGAGTTGTTATTCTGGTGTTTGTTTATGAACTGTCTTTGAGTTCAGGTTGTTGTTTTAGCTTTACTATTGAGGTCTCCTGTTACTGTTTAGGTGTTAGGTGTTAGGGTGTTAGGGTGTTAGGGTGTTAGGGTGTTAGGGTGTTAGGGTGTTAGGGTGTTAGGGTGTTAGGGTGTTAGGGTGTTAGGGTGTTAGGGTGTTAGGGTGTTAGGGTGTTAGGTGTTAGGGTGTTAGGGTGTTAGGGTGTTAGGGTGTTAGGTGTTAGGGTGTTAGGTGTTAGGGTGTTAGGGTGTTAGGGTGTTAGGGTGTTAGTGTTAGGGTGTTAGGGTGTTAGGGTGTTAGGGGTGTTAGGGTGTTAGGGTGTTAGGGTGTTAGGGTGTTAGGGGTGTTAGGGTGTTAGGTGTTAGGGTGTTAGGTGTTAGGGGTGTTAGGGTGTTAGGTGTTAGGGTGTTAGGGGTGT